>KZ876439.1:21629-32171 GCA_003456935.1 Machilis hrabei
TGCACTAACGTTGTGATTATATATAACTATGAGATATTTAGGGGTCGAACCGCCCGAAAATAGTCCGAGCAATTTCGGAACGAGAGCAACTGTGGGACTCTTTTCTTTTGCTCGTTATATAAGCTTCTATATTTGTAAAAAAAAATTAAAAAAGGGTTCCCAAACAGTTTATTGTAGTTATTAATTATTTTTAAAATTGAAAACACCTCAGTAAGTTAGCAGTACAATGAATACCATATTATAAAAGAATCCACACCGGGGCCATACCAGCTGTTGTGAGTCGGCACGGAAGTTTTGAGATGTCGAAGGTGGTGAAAATGCCCGTTGTGTAGTGGTGTGGATTTTCCAGAAAATATTCAGAAAATGATCAGATTTGTTTCAGTATGATTTTTGATGTGTACATACTTTCATTTTTCCTTCAGGAATTACTCTCATCATTAGTAAAAAGGATAAAACATTTTTTTTCTGATAGGTTCAATACAGCCGTGTGGGTTATGGGACAAGCAGTATTGCCTTTACCAAGTTATGTCTGTCAAAGCAATGTTTAGTTCATCTCAGTGCAGTGGTAGAAATGTCAGATCCTAGGTAATTTTTGAAGGCTGTGCATTTTCATTCAGTTTACTCTTTTCGACTTTTACCTTTGTAAATTTCGACTATTTTTCGGTGTTGAAGTGGGTAATAAGCACTTTTTGGGGTGTTTTCGAGATTGTAAAAGAACGAGCGAGTGGTATATGATATAATAATTAGCAAACAGCCGTGTCTGGTTGCTAGCAGCTAACTTAAAAACATAAACTCGGTGTGTTGAAATTGGCCCACTGATGTGTATAACTTGTGCAGTTTTGTAGACCTGTGTAAATGCTAGTTAGTGGTGTTTGAACCCAAGTCATAGTAATTATTACTTTTTTCTTTCTAACAGACTTACATTCTTAGCAAAGAGGAAGGTGGACGGCATAAACCTTTCATGTCTTTTATCCAGCTGCAGATGTTTTCTCGAACATGGGATTGTGCAGCTCAAGTGGTAATTCCTGACAAAGAAATGGTGATGCCTGGAGAGGATTCCAAGTAAGTGAGAAAGAATTAGAAATAGTTCAGCATTGTACAGCTAGGCAGTGCTTGTAGTATGGGAAAGTCTGAGAATTTGAGAACGTTTCTATTCCATTACGAGATTAAAAAGGCAAAATATATTGTCATTTTCCTATTTTTATTTCAGTTTTTAGGGTGTTTTAGTAGAAATCTGTATGAGTGTCTTCTACAGCCCAAAACAAGTCCATAAACACAACACACATCTGGAAATACCTATTTTGGCTGCTAGGGTCGCTCAGAGTTTAAAAATAATAAAAAAAATGGTTTAGGTTAAATAAATAAAAACAATAGCAGTTTATAAAACTGGAAATAAATACATAAAAAGTAAACAGAAAATGTAATCAATAGTTATGGAATAACTGAATTCCTTATTCGGCTGCTAATTTAAATAAACAAAAATGATTATGTTGGTAACACTGTACATAATGTAAACAAAATTTAAAAGAATGACAATGGTATGTACCACCAGAATCATTTTACAGTAAAATCTCATTACAATGTACTTCAGTGGACTAGGTATATTTATACTTTATAATGAAAGTACTTTATAATGAAGTACTTTACAATGAAAGTACTTTATAATGAAAGTACTTTATATTGAAACTACCGCAGCAAAACCGTACTATTAATAATGTAGCATTCCTGATATGATGACTACTGTATTACTTTACTGGTAAAAAGGTGTGTCAAATACTTATTAATATGACCACTTATCAATACAAATGGAAGTCCTGATCCGTCTGACCTCCACCTTTTTACGCCCATGCGTACCTTGAGATTAGTAACGTTACTCGGTGCGCCGCCAGATATTAACGGTACGAACAGTGGAAGACGCTTGTAGTTATTAATAATTATCCCAAACCTTAGGCCTAATATTTTCTTAACGGCTGCCCAGACGGAAAAACGGAGTTCACTGTGGGTTTTAGCGTATCTAATTCTGTGGTATTACACACGTTCCACCCCAATTCCCGATTAGTCGTTGTCGGAGTTCCCTTGTTAGTTTAGCTAATGCGAGTGTACGTATAACATTATGCAGTACAGTGTATGCACACAAATATTTAAGGAGGGAAAAAGGAGTAAAATTTATCATAAAAACTGTGCACCGAGAGGGTTAGTTCAGTTTTGGTCTTGCATGATCATTTGATAGAAATGTGTTGGTAAGGTGCATTCTGTGAGCTTTCCAGCAATTACATGTACTGATATCCATTCTGTAGTGTGCATCAATAGTATGAAGAGTTTTTGTAGTTGGTAACTAAACTGGAAAAATTGCTATATACGTCTGGAAAAGCCAGGAATTTTTAAAACCTGTTTTTCTGTACATCTTGCTGTGACAATCCCACACAGTATTTGTTAACTGTAANGCTGCTGTTATAGAAAATGCTAACGGATGTGAGACAGAAAGAAACAGTTGGACTGTGTGGATAGCTAAGATGAGGTTTAAGAATACATTAATGCTAACGGAGACATTGTCCGTCTGCATTTCCATTGATATACGTATCTGTTAGCATGGGCGTAAAAAGGTGGGGTCAGGGCCCCCCCTGGAAATATAAACCGAGGGTTGGAGCCCCATGAGGAGGTTCAACCCCCGGAATCAATCAATCAATAACAGTTATCATTGTATTACTCACCGATTCTTTAGGTTGCANATCAATACCAAGATTTGTTCACACAAAACGAGATACAAGTTTTAGTAACTCTGTATTATACAGACAATTTCAACTNGGGGGTNCGAATATCCTACACACTATCCAGACTCTAGAGGTTCCAACAGCCACAGTGTCTGCAAAATGCTGTCCATGGAGGGTTGTTAATAGTTAGGTTCTCAGGATTTCTTTAAGATTCCTTCTACTATGCAGGTTTGGCAAGCACAAATGGAATGCCACCTTTCAATTTCATGAAAATTTCTGAAAATATGTGGATGTGGAGTATGTGCCTTCAAATTCTCATTTAGGTTAAAAACTATAAATAAATTGGTCAAAACAACCCTCCAGTGGCAACTTTCCTGATTTTTTCACTAAACAAAGTAACAACAACAAAAATATTTAGGAACATTACTTTGTCATCCCTCAAAACCATCATTTTAAAGAAAGGAATATACTCATCCTGGAATTCTAGGGAAACAATACTCATGTTAGCTTCTAATTTTCAGACTACAATTATTTAGAGTACTTCAGTTGTTAAGAAGGCCTTTACATCCCTATTGCAGCATTTATTTCTAATTTAGTCCGATTCATGAAAGTGAAGACAAAGAAGTTAATACCAAATTTCTCAATTTTGTGATGCTGTGCGTTACTGCGCGGAGATTTTTTTCATTTTTTTTCCTTCCACTTTATTTAATATTGATTCGAGTCTTGATATTATTATTAGCATGGAACTGGTGATTTAAATGTTAATTAACCTTGGGAAATGCTAGTAAACCTAGAAAAGGTTTGTAGGCTTAAAATAGATCAAACCGTAATTATAAGGTGGTAACTCGATTTGCATTCAATAAAGGTAGGCCAAGTTTCCTTTCAGCCTAATAATTGATTTGTAAACGGATTGAGCCTGTATTCAATTATATTAAAGTTTAACTAAGTCATCTGCAGGAATTGGTAAAGTTTGAGAAGATAAATTTAATTATTAACAATGGTATACTAAATTTCATATTTTGATGAGTTTTTTTTTTAAATTTACGTGTGAATAGCACTAAAAATGCATACATTTTGCACAGATATAAGACTTATCAGCAAAAAAATTGTCGCTACTCTGCCACGCATATGGCCGCCTGCGGTGCCGTACACCATGTAAATTTGCTGGAACCCCCTTGACATTATTCCCTATTTATGCCACTGTCTGTTAGTGTATTTAATAAATCCAACCTAAAGACAAATATGTTTGGCCAAAACCTTTAAAATATATACACAAATCCTTTGGTCAAACTTATTTTGTGAGAAGTAGCTGCTTGATTACCACTACAAGTCTCTTAGCTGAGTAACAGATGAGGCCAATTTTTGGATTATTAAGTGGGACTTGGGAGTCAGATTTTGAGGCAAGATCTATATACAGAGTAAACCAAACTCTGTATTTCAAAGCTCCGTATAGAAAATGAAGATGAAAAAAGCAAAGAAAGTGTGAAAAACATGTAGAAAGTATCTAATGTGTAGACCAAGGCCAATATTTTGAGGATGGCAGTAAAACAATGGCTTTCATCATGTTAATCCATCAAAGTTCACAGTTGTATTAAAATAAGTATCACATATTGGGTTTTCTCAGGTGCCCCCATTTAATTATAAAAAAGAAACGAGAAGTATATATTTTTAATAAAACCCTATCGAGTCCCCTGTGACCTCTTTGGGGTCCTAACACACACACATTACACTATTCACTCAATTTAGTAGGGCACTAATCGTCGAGCACCAAAAAAAAATACAAGTAATTAATATATCTGGGGTTGTGGGGAAACTGTCGGAGTCTGGAATAAGAGATTGCAGGTGGTTTGAGAGTAATAAAAGAGTCTAAGAGTCAGGTAAAACACAGGACACTTCATTAAATTTAGAACATACCTGTCGGGTCCACACGCCTGCTATCCACTCCGTCACAACACACTTGGCCACACTACGTACACATAAATTTAATAAAAAAATAAGTTCGGGCCTGTTTTCAATAAATTGTCCGTCGAGCTAGCTATATGAATATCACGAATGCAAGAAGACCTTTACGCCTTGTGGAGAGCGCCTGTTATGAAGACAGCCTCCTTGCGTAACTTTTAGGCCCAGCTCGTCTGTGGAACATTCTTTTTATTTGAAATTTTGGAGTCTGAAGCGGCGATAAAATTCTGAATAATTATTATTGGTTCACCATTTGCCGTTATACGACAAGTTACGATGCTCTAGTTTGTTAATTTAGATGTACCAGTCACTTTTGCTGCTTTGCCGCCGTTGAAATTGCATAGCATAATATTCGCTTTTACTCTTAAATTTCTATAGTTTCTCGGAGAAAAACGTCGTATTAGCATATATTGTGAACACTGATGACTGATTTCACAGTCGTTCGGCTTGTTATATGTGATTTTCCACGTTTCGAACGTTGTATTCAAATTTTTAGCCGGAGGCAAAACTAAGCAGCTGGTCTCGAAGAGCATGCACTCCGAACTCCGCCTTTTCCCCACAGCCTTGTGTCACACAGCCATTAGCGAGCCGTGATTCGTAAAGGGCTGTCACGTGGCTGGCGTTCGACTTGGCGTCTCCAACCCAGACGTAATTTCCGTCCATAGATGTCGCCGGCTTCCAGATATCTGAGCTTTATGTGAACTTCGATCTAAATTGAAATTTATCCAACTTCACCGCTTATTAGGAGAAAACGTAATATTAATTATAAAATTTTTACAAAAAAAAAAGTTATAACTGGCTTTCCCTACAAAAAAAAATTAAGGTTAAATAGCGAACATAGCTAATCCTAATCTGCATAAGTAGGCGGTCACTCAAATGAGTGTCCTCAATTGGAAGTACGTTTCAAAATAAAACTTAACATTGCGAAAACTTAAAATAATTACAAAAAGTCTCTAAAATGACAAAATTCCCCCCCNAAAATACAAAATACNCTAAATTAACCACCAGTTCACTGGAGTGACCTACATTGTACCCTTTTTACCTCTTGCCATATATTATTATTTTATAACCGTTTGCAAACTTTTTTTTATGCCAATGTTTAGTAGGCTACAGTTATGTATTAACAAGGGTAGTCTGTTGTTTTAATCCGATAATTTTTATTTTCAGACTTATCCTTAAGCTTCTTCGTCCAATGGTTCTTGAAGAGAAGCAAAGATTCACGCTTCGTGATGGTACAATTACGTTAGGAACAGGAGTTATTACAAAAACGTTACGACCACTTAAAGAAAACGAAAGAGAAGAACTGCTTGAAGGCAAGAAAGCAAGAGAAGCAAGGTTGTCTAGTAAGAACTGAGTTAGTCCACAAGGAAATACTAGAAGAAGTTTCTGTCTATTTTGTACTTGTTCTGGATTGCAGAAAGAATGAATGAGCTTGATGAAGAAGCTTAATGTTTACTTAAATTTAACCAGGAATTGAAGGTTTTTGACCCTCACAGGTACATGAACTGAACACCTTTAATACTTCTCTTTTTTTGATGGCAAAAGTCTTGGTTTTTAGTGCCACCTCATACAGTGAATTGTGGACAGATTAACATTAACGGAAACCAGATATTTACGTTTGAATTTTGCACTCTTGTACTGCGTAATGAATCTGTTTGAGGTGTACAGAAACAGTACTGATTCTCAATGTCCATATATTATGGTTTCAGGAACCTCATTTTTGTTTTGTATGTAACGTTTGAGTCGTACATACCATAGTTTGTTCCTGTAAATGTTGAAGTATAAACTAAAGTTGTTGTAGAAATTTCAATAATTTTGAATGCAGTGTTCATGTTGCTATTGAATGGCTGTCNATTACAGGAAATAAATGTAGATATTATAAAATGTTGTGGGTGGCTTTATTTTCTGAGACAAACCTTTAACCAAGAAAATTCGGGCTTTTTATTTAGCTTTGGTTACACGACAGCCTCGAAGCTAGCTTAACACGTTGAAGATTTACCTATGTATTTCACTGGCGCCAGACGTGTTTTTCTTCACTATTTCCTAGGTGCCAGAGTTATATCTCGTAGAATGACATGATTACCTTTTCAAAACCAAAACAGCAGTTTTGAATATAAAAATTCTAACTTTTTGTGACGTCACATGGTGCGTACCGAAGTGGCGCCTCATCAATGTTGTGTATGTTTTAAAATTAGTGGCGTCACCTTGTTTTATCAATAGTAAGCACTCGGCACATATCTAAACTTCAGACTGCGTTATTTGTTTTGGGGAAAAAAATGTAGGCGTAATTTACTAAGTTTATCATGTTTTATTTGTGTTAAACTTACAAGTTTTTGAATTATATTTTAATTCACACTTGAAATCTAAATTCAAATTACTAAGGCCGTTAACCCATAGCGTCACACACGCAAAAAAATAGCTACCCCTTTATTTACTTGTATCTGTTGTGTAGCTTANCAGAGTTTCTGCTTGAATGCCCTGATTTAATTCAAGAACATCACTCAACCAAGAATTTGAACATTCAGAAAATCAGTGTCAACACAATACTAAAGAGTCAGCATTGCTAAGCTCCGAAACTAGGTAGAATTATCCCGAATGTATAACGGGGAGCAAGTTACCAGCCTTGTGCCCCGTTATAAATTGGCGTCCAACGTGGGGCTCGAACCGACTGAGCTAGCCGGTCCAATAGGTGTCCAAGTCAACCACAAACATTTCTATTCTATTGCTGCTGTTATATAATGGTATTGTTAGCAACTGCTGTCGGTATCCTAAATATTTCTTTTCCCGAAAAAAAAAACTATTGTTCCTGTTTGATGCAAGTTACCAGTCTTGCGCCCCATTATAAATGTAATCACAAAAACTTTATTTAGTTAGTTCTGATTAAAGTAAGGTAAAATCGGCTAAACAAGCCTGACATAACATACCGTGTAACATATAACAGTTATAATTGAATCGCTAAATTCAAGATTATATTGATAGGAAATTGATTACTACATCAGACGGTTAGGAATCAATTTTCTATCAAATATAGTCTTGACGTTAGCGATTTAATTATAACTGTTATGTGGTACAAGGCATGTTTTTACCTAGTTTTGGAGCTCANCAATGCTGAGTGTTAAAACAGAGTTTAAACTGAGGAGTAAACAAATTTGTCATTAAGTTCGTACACAGCTGTGAGTTTCGAATATAAAATTGCAAGTAACGTCATTGTAATATCTTATAAATATGTACATATGCACAAATAAAAGTTATATAAATAAAGAACTGTATTTATTATTTCCTAATATACTAAATTGTATATTTAGACATGAGCCGCAAAACCTTCACCGACAACTCGTATTCCGTCTCTGTTTAGATGCCATACCTTGCTTCGAAGGCTGTGTTTATACAATACGCTAACGGAAACTCTCTAATGTAGAGTAGATGGAAGTATTCAATATTTTGTTCGTTTCTTTCCGTAAATGATGAACTTTTATGTTGATGTTTGCTTTGCCTTTCTTTTCGACTTTCCTATTCTTCATNACGACTGAAAACTAAACAACGTAGAATGACGCAATANACGGCATATTACTTCTGAAGAATACCTCTAGGCGGCGCTAGTAAGCAGAGAAGCGAGCATCGACTCATTGGCGGGCTATTTCAAAAGTTCGGTTTCCTTTTGGCCAGACCTCGTATTAGTGATTTAGTGACTATAGTAAGATTAAAATAACTGTAGTATTGAAAGCTCAGCGAAAGCCAGGTTCATGTGTTAATAGTGCTGATAAGTTTTGTTATGTGTGTGGCGAAGTGAAATTTTTAACACCGAACTCCTTTAACCCTTTAGAGGGCGGTGGTTCAATTTTGACATCACCTTTTCAAAATTATTGATGCAGCAGGGCAGTGGTATCCTTTTGAAATCACTAACATTTTGATATCATCTATACTTTTGCAATGGCTTGCAGCTGTCAGCACTTGTCTGAGGTGAGTGAAACAGTTGAGAATCAACTTATGTTTTGTGGNGCCTGTTCTATCTAATTGAAGTCTGAATTATGATGAAACTCACTAGTGTCACTTATCTGGTTCTCACTATTCAGTTCGCCAAATCCGCTGACTTCTTCTTCTTTCTTTATTCTGGCGTTTCAGAGCTTGCGCATGTCCTTTCACATCATGATAGTGAGTTAGCTGTTTTAAGAGAATGTTTAAGGTGCANACCAGCAAGCTCTGAAACGCCAGAATAAAGAAAGAAGAAGTAGTCAGCGGATTTGGCGAACTGAATAGTGAGAACCAGATAAGTGACACTAGTGAGTTTCATCATAATTCAGACTTCAATTAGATAGCAACAGGCTTATAAAAATAAATACTGTGAATTTCTAGAGGTGTGGATGATCACTAATTCTTTGTGATTAACTTGGTGTAGCATGGAAAGCTGTAAATCACTCCTAAGCTACACAACAGATACAAGTAAAGGGGTAGCTATTTTTTTGCGTGTGTGACGCTATGGGTTAACGGCCTTAATCTTCATCTCGCACTCTTATTACTTGAGCCTACATGGAAATATTTTTTTCTGTCTGACATCTTACTGTAAAACACTTCCAAAATCTCCTGTTACATATATCAGTGACATGCGGTAGATATAGTGTTAGGCCATCAATCAACGTTGCCAAACAATGAAAAATATCTTTGTCAATGTTGATTGATGGTCTATCATTGTATCCACCGCACGTCACTGTAAATACACAAACAACAAGTGCAGCCTATGTCTACACAAAACTGCTGATGCACCATATAGATACACAAGCACCAGTGAGCACCTAGTACACATCTTTGAGCAGTTGATGGCTGCACCGAACAGAACGCGGACCCTTTCGAAACCTCTGCACAAGCAGTAGAAGATTGCACTGCATAGAAGAACATGGCGTCTTTCGTAACCTTTGCAAAAGTGCCATATTTAAAAAAAACCACGTGTTGCCAAATGGCGCCATGCTAACTCCTATTTGAAGTATCGTGCGGCGCTATATGGCAACAGGTGGTACTCAATGTGTTAAAGCGACGTATTCTGCACTGCGAAAAGTGCCGAGTGGTTGCACATGTATTGCATCTGGATTACTGCGAATTTTGCATATCTTCTACCTGATTAGCAAGCCTTACACTTTAATTGGCTGTCACCAAGTTATCTCTCTTTGAAGTCTCTCCCAATAAGAATGTATCTAACACAAATTTTAAAATACTTGTTCGACAGTACGCAAACTGCATACACTTCACGCCAGACTGTAGTAAACGGGTAGATATTAGCAGCTGCTTCCTAGATTTGTAAAGTTTCCTTATAAATCACATCAGTAACCCCAAAGAAAGTATAGTAAATAGTCAAAATAATACACTTTAGTTTCTGTACTAACGATTTTTATTCCAAACTGACTTGAGCTTACTTCTGTATGGTCGTTTATTTGTTTCATACAATTCAGGTCTTTCTTGGTCAGGACTGACTGAAAAGATAAGAACAAATCACATGTAATAACTTAAATTCACTGCCTGCACTTTTATTGGTAAAACTAGGTTGATGAGTTAAATGGTTTAANATTAATCGTCTAACTTTGTAACTTGTTAAGCCTCCTAGCAATCTACAAAGAACCTATAACATTACGCAATTAACTTTGGAACGCAATTTTATACTTTATCATCAAAGGCGTATCCTGGTCAAGCTACCGACATTAGTAAGCGTCTTTTACTTCGGAAGTAAATTTCAGCTCTTGACACTGTGTACACAATGTATCTGTAAGGCTTACATCACACGATAATATTTCCCTGTCATAATCAGTAATAGTATCATTGGATCTGCTTAGTCTCTTTAAATTTGAGTTCAGCTGTGTTAGTACGAGGTCTGTCCAAAACGAAA
>KZ876455.1:0-12657 GCA_003456935.1 Machilis hrabei
TAAAGTAGGGCCTATCATCTTTGTTAATGTTGTCAATAACTGTTTGCTCTGAACGTGTTGCAGATCCTGCTTTTTTCGAAAAACAATATAACAAAGTTTGTTTCAATATTTTCTGACTCAAACTGCACCTGACAACTAATCCATGTAACGTACTGAAACACATCACCGAATGAGTCCCAACATGAATTAAAAATTTTGGCAGATTTAGTCGACCAACAGGCAACAGTAGAATGACTCTGGCAATGGATCTAGGCTTAGATTTCTGGCTTTTTCTGTGGGTGTTATTTCCAACTAAAATGGATATACTATAAAATTAACTTTTAAAAAATGTTTTTAAATTCACATTGGCATTGCTAATAACTATTTCGTAATAAGACCAATTTTGGAGGCGCACAACGGAGATGATAGAAACGAATTAAAAGTTGGTTGACTCTAGATCTGTCCTCTCTTCAAAATTACTTTTGCATTCCAAAACCTTTTACCTTAATTGTGACACCAGGGTGACCAGAATAGACTTCTGGAATTTATAACGGTACTCATGCAGATACTCAGCAGAGGAACCAAAACNGGTTTGATTTTCGAGGTTAGAGGACAATTGGGTGATTCCAGGGGGTTCAAGTGACATCTGTTTTAAGTGCCTTCGAGTTTTGAAAAGTAAGAGGAACTAAGTATTTTACGAAATGCTTCAACACTGGAAATGAGTGAACGAAAAACGAATATATTTTGTGAGGGGGGAAAAACATCCCTGGCAGGGATAAAGAATAAAGAAGCGGCTTCACGAGACAGGGACATATTTTTATTCCCCCTCATTTCCCCATTAATTTGCACCCTGCTTAGCTTAATACATTATCTTATTATTAAAAAAAAAAAAATCAGCATTTTGGATAAAAATTGGATTATCAACATACCCCCCCCAATGTAATTGTGAAGTCTGGAAGTGGTTACTCTAATATATATTTGACTTTGATTCACTTTCTTTACAGATCGAAGACCAGAGCAGTGTCAAGATAAAGCCTTACTTGTGTGGTCGCCCACCATAGACATACCGGACTTTAAGTGTAAGCAGTTTGTTTTAATTTCTTTGTAAAAAGTAATGCAACCTATCCTTGAATTGGTAGTTAAAATAAACAGGCTTTTGCATTTTACGTTAATTTAGGACTGGCTGCAGCAATGTAATGGGTAACACTATATGCAAACCGCTTTAAAGGTACTGGTGAACCACAGATTAAAATTTAACTTTAAAAAAAAGGACAGAACAAATACTGCAGTTGTCTTCAAAACAGGCTAAAATCAGCTTTTTTCATGATTCCATGGAATACATAAAATCATCAATTTGACAATGTTCAGCTTCAAGAATTACTCAAAACATTTGACATAGACATCTGAATAATGATGGTCAGTTTTCAAATTCCTGTCTGAATTCAAATTATATTCTGTTGACTCGCTCTCTTACCCCATTTAGTTTCGGAGATACTCAATGTAGACTAACTTTTGGGATGTGCTTTACACACATTCCTGTTAAGCAAGTGCAGATAGCTTAAATGAAGTACAGATTCGAAGTGGCTAAACAAAGTTTGATTTTGACTTGTTTAATAGGAAGAGAGTCTAAAGATAATGAGTTCATGGCCCACTTTTTATTTTGAACTCTATTTAAAATGTCTCGGGTGGTTGTGATTTTCGAAGTGTGTAGCTGTGTTGAATCTGAATAGCACCAAACCCCTACGGTATACAAAATAAACTTCAACTGTATGAAGACATGTCAAACACAATAAAATATAAAGTGTATTATGAACTACAATTGTGAATTTCAATACTAAGAAGCTAATATAAAATATTCAACATTGATCAAGACTGAAACTCGATTTTGGTGAGCCGAGTCGGACATATCAAACTCTNTATATTTCCCATGACTTTCACTTATTTATTGTGGTGAATGTGTGCATGTGTAAAATGGTACCTACAGAAAACTAGTTCGTATTCAAGTTAGTCTGTTTATATAGTGCAATTTTGGCTCACTGTTTTTCGAATGCCGTTTCAGATATTCTGACAAATAATGCCGTCCAGATGAATCTGTTCAAGTAATATTAATTTTTGCCATAATTAATTGCAAAACTGTTACTGCCCCATAACTCAGTAAATGCAGCATTATTTTGTAGAAGTGAGTGCACAGGAAAAACTTGATCAAAACTGAAAATTGGCTCTACAGGACCAAATTGTCAAGGAAAAACGATTAAGATGCTATGTGGTCACGATCTGTTTTTTGTCAGTAGTTCTGGATAAATGCGTTTGGGGACAATTAAAGCTGACCCTTTTTTTGACAAGTAATCAAAACTTGCAGAAAGAGACCATTGGCCATTGCCGGATTAATACCCAAATAATACCTCCTTTTTTGTGTCTGCTATGTGCTATTTGTTGAATAATAATGGCATTTTTAATGTGAGAGCAAAACATGATATGAAGCAGCCATCTTGAACTTGAGCAGAAGTCAAGATGGCGGCTTCGTATCATGTTTTGCTTGTGACCTGTGATTAAAAGTGCCAAAATATATAATTTTTTTTTTCCTTTTTGAGATTTAACTGTAGAAGAATAATTTTTAAAACTGTTCAATATATTTGCAGTGAGTACCATTTTTAGTGGTTTTTCAACTTGTTATTCTTATTGTTAAAAACCTGCACTTTCTTGACTAGAGATTGAAAATATCCTGTAATTTTACGAGATATATTCACTGGAATTTAATGCATTTTAACCAGTTTTGAGGCAATGGTATATTCTATTACAAATTTTATTCTTTTTTTGTTTTTGTTTTAACACATGAAAACATTGTGAATGTGTTATTAATCAGACATGATATTTACTTCTACCTCTCAATGACTTCATATTCCGAGCAGTGGTGTTTTTCAGAGATAAAACAGGAAAAAATAGTGAATTGAAAGGAAATTCACAGTATTAAACATTTAAGTACAATTCCTAAGACTCCGCTGACTATTTCTGTCTATCTTTGAAAGCTAAAAAGCACTGTTTTGGTAAATGAGAGCATTATCTACACAACTTGCCTTCCATACCTAATAAAAAAAAATGCTTCCAAAGTGTAATTGAAATCCACTTTTTTAGTTTTAATAAGCAGAAAACAAGGAGCAAGCAATATATATATATTTTCGAGTTATCAGTTTCGGGTTTACTTTTCGACGTTGAAGCTTATAATTCTGTCTCTCTATACTTGTAGAGCAGGCGTAGACAAATTCAGGAATGTTACCTACAGTCCCATTTAAGTCACTATTAAGTTGTGAGATAATTGCCTTTGCATGTACATAGATAGCAGTGAGGTAATGACAGTTTTTATGGTTGTAACTGATAAAGTAAGATAAGATTATTGTTAAAATTTACTTGTTAGCAAAAGTTTTGAATAAATCAATTTTACTGTCAGCCTGGTCTTAATTTCTCTCTTATAGCCACAAAAAGAGGATTCAATTACATCTTGACCTTCCGTGAAAATTAATTTAGTTATAGTGGACGAATTTGGATAGAAAAAAGAAACTGTAANTGCAAATACTTGATTTTTAGGTTAGTTCGGTTAGGTTCTAGGTTAGGTAAGGTGTTTATTAAAGAAAATAACATTTAAATTGCGACCACATAGCGGTTTCTGCACATGCGCAGAAGTCACAATCACTCTGGAGCTACCGAGATGTCACAAAAAGTGTCGTAAATCTCTTATCATAGTGATGTAGCGTGGTGGAAATGGAGAATCATGTTTTCTTACATGTGAAAGTGTCTATTATCTTTGTTTAAGAAATTTTCAATATTATTCTTACTAATTTAGAACAATTTTCTTTTGTAGTGCAAACATTACACATTTAATATTTTCATAAAGTGTGTAATGCTGTCTGACATAATAATGAGTGTAATGAAATGAAGTACGAGACAGTGTGGCAAGGCCAGTCAGTCAAACGCTGACTTCAAGNGGCATCTGATGGCCTTCAACATAGCCTTGCATTTATGCCACTGTGCATGACCACCAAATGGTGCTGACTGTTTTTTCCGAAACAAAATTTCCAGTCCTAGTGGAAACTTTCCAGAAAAGTGGAAAAATTAATAATTTCTCATATTTTAGAATTAATCTGATTACCTTGAATTTAACGTGATTATTCAAGGCTTAATTTAATTTAATCTATCTACATTTGAAAATGTACCATTGGTATTTAATTTTTTTGCAGGAGTGTACTTATAGAAGAAATCCTATTTTTCATCAGCGTTTTCCAAAACAAAGTTTCCAGCCCTAATGGAAACTTTCCTCCAAAAGTAAAAACCGTAATAATTGTCAATCTTTGAGGTGTAACTAGATTATTTAAACTATTCCTTGATTATTTAGGGCAATCACGAGTGTTAAAGCACATAATTTCACCTATTTGCATGTGAAAATGTAGTTTATTTTGCTGCGAGACTGTACAAGAAATCGGATTTCTTTTCATCTTTTTGAAATGTTTGTGATCTTTCTACAACCTGTAGTACAGTGGCGAAGAGTGACAAGTGTTTTAGGAAAGCAAGCAATGTTGCCAAGAGAGTTTTATACAGTAACAGTAGCATAGTATAAATTAATTTTTCAATGTGTAATGCTTAACTCTCATGAAAAAATTGCCTTGGCAACAGAGATTGCTTCCCTAAAACACTGTGCACCCTTCGCCACTGCTGTAGTACCACAAATGGTCTTCCAGCTAATGCAGCGGCAGTGGCTCGTACTTACGCCTTGATTAGACCCAACGAGATTGTCTCGTCAGATTTTCTGAAAGAGNACATTATTAAGCACAAGCAACTATGGCAACTTCAGATATGCTTGTAATGTAAAAAAATAAATAATACAAATTCATTGGATCCATAAACAGTATTCACGGTTTGATAAGTTGGGCAGCGGTGTTGTGCCTACCCAAAGCACAATCACAAATATCTTGGGAGCAGTCATAGTGTTGCACTTGCTGCATATAATGGATATGATTTTGTTTAGTCAACCAGAACAAACGGCTTTTGATTATCCAATATTTACATCTTGAAGGATGAAATTGAATATACATTGTCAAAAGGCAGAAATNTTTTTTGCATTATTGTGCATGTTAATAATGTGCATAGTTGGGGGAAAATCATATGTAAAGGTCATGAATTATGTTCTGCAGAAAATACTGAAAAAGTGACATTGACCATTTTGGGATTGCTGCTATTACCTTTACAGAGTATATTCCTAAAGCGTAATTGTACAAGGATAAGGTGTGAAGAGATTCTGTGAAAGAAGTTGTTTTCAGCTTTGCATTACCTTGATATGAGTTGCCATTGCTTTAGTCATGACAGCGCTTGATTTTTTCTGAGAACATGTGGGGAATAATCTCCAGACTCGGTACCGAGTGATTTTAAGGACCTTCAGGGCAAACTGCATATGAAATAACACATGTTTGTTGCTAGGAAGTTTACATAGGCTTCAGATGTATATTTCATGCCAAAATAGTGAACAGCAAGTCAATTAAAACGAAGCAAGAGCTGCCTAAACCACATCAGATGCTTAAGTAACAAAATTAGGTGNATGACTACTGAATCATTTGCAAGAAAACNATTGTGTNTCTGGTAACTACTACTTAAAGCAATCAAAATGCCTAGTTTTTGAGGACTCTGGAAGCCATAACTGACAGTGAAATACTTAATATACTGTTTGGGAGGAACTAAAATGAAAGCTCATTTGTTTAGTGTTTCTAAAATCATACCCAAAACACAAGACAAACTTGCCATGAAGTATCAAGTGAGAAAGCAAAGTATTAATATTTGTTGATAAAATTGTGTTTGTAAAGCATGCCACATTAAATAAACTGACACTGTTTTTGCCCAACGTGGAGTGTACAAAGTTTATGTGACATAATATCTGAAAAAAATAGTGTGAGCATGTCACTTTAAGTGTGCTTGGGTGGCTTGACTTAAATAGTCCTCCTTTTTTTTCTTTTAGTGGATGAATACATATCCCTTGCAAAGGAGAAATATGGCTACAATGGAGAGCAGGCGCTTGGCATGCTCTTCTGGCATAAACACGACTTGGAAAAGGCTATTTTGGATTTGGCCAACTTTACACCATTTCCTGATGAATGGACTGTTGAAGATAAAGTTCTCTTTGAGCAAGCCTTCCAGTTTCACGGAAAGTCTTTCCACAGGATCCGCCAAATGGTATTTACAATATGAAGTTATTATTAAGGGTAGCTGCTTGTATTTCTTGATATTAAACACAAAGTTAATTTTGTAACAACTTTGATGATGTGTCTACCATGTTATTTTTCCTATTCTACATTTTGAGAGGAGGAAANACTTTTCATTCAAAGGCTTGCTGTACCTTTTGGATTAATTCTGTGAANAATAATAAGTTATTCACCTCAATATAATTACTTGAACCCAGTAANAGTCAGTGAAATTGTATTTGTAATCCATGTTACCCAAAATGGCTTATCATCTAGTAGGGTAAGTTTAAGGTACCATAAATAGGAGTAACTTTGTCAGTTTAATTTTTGAAGATGGGGAAAATTATTTACTACATTTACTAGGTACTTGTTAAAATTTTGGCAAGCCTATTGACAACTTCTATTTTTGGTTACCGATATTAATTTTTAGAAACAAAACTTTCACAAGAAATAACATTAAATAAACACACACTACTGTTAATTGTTTTTGTAATAATTGAGACCAGCTCCTTTAAAATTAATTTGTTTTAAGTGTGTCAGTAATTTTGTTAAAATATGTTTTAATTTTAAGAGTTAAAAAGTAACAAGAAAGGTCTTACCTTACTCCTTAAAAAACGTCTATGCGCTCTAATGCGATATTTCGCCAGACTTTTCCCTCCCGGCTTCGTCGGGGGCTTCTTCGGTGACTCTTAAAATGAGTTCCTACTCCAGTTTCCGACAAAACATTAATTATTATATTTTAAATTCAAATTTCCAGCAGAAGTCTTCCTGCCCAAGTTTCCGTTTAGAAGGGAGTATACATTTTTGGGAGGGAGGGTTAAATATGTAATAATTATTAATTGTAGCACATGTGAATAAGAAGAAATTTTCTCAACTCTTAGTTGGATTCNGAAAATTACACCTTCTCTCTTTGCCTTATGCACTTTACTTGTCTAACAAACTTCACCACGTGGTAGATATGTCAAATGCCGCCATTATATTTTATTTGTGCATAAAAGGTGTGTTTAGTGATATACATCTAGTGGAATTAGTGTGGTTAAATAGCAGTACTGTTTTGATTCAATAAGAAGTGCTATTGTTACCTTTTAACTGAAATAAGGAACAATAATTACTGTCAGTTTAGGTAATGGTGCGACTGATTTAAAAATAGTGTTTTTTGCAGCTTCCAGACAAAAATATTGCTAGTTTAGTAAAATATTACTATTCTTGGAAGAAAACGCGCAGCCGAACAAGCCTTATGGATCGTCAGGCACGGAAGCTAGCCAACCAGAGAGAAGACGGAAGTGAAATAGGTTCAGAAATGGGCTCAAACACAGATTCGGATTCCGATGACAAAGGAGAAAATGTAAGTAAACTTCAGTCTCGTTTACTTATATTTTTGTCATTGTGGTAAAGTGCAATTGTGTGAACTTTTGTTTTTCTGATTTTTTTCTGTATTTTATTTGGAAACCTGTTGGGGTGTGTACAGCTGTTTTTTTTTCTTCTTATTTTTGACAGCTAATTTTTGTTTCTATATCCCAATTTTCTTGTTTGCATTGTCAGGCAGTAGCTAAGTACCAAATAAGGTAGAGGTAGGGACAATTTATTTTGCAAAATAATACATTTATGATTTTTTATTTCAGGTAGAAACTATTTGAACTGTATAATACTTCTAGCTTATAAGTGGTGCTTACTGTTTAGAGGTCCACAAAAATTGATGTTTTAAAGAAGGAAAAGCTGTTATGTTAATAAGTTTAATTTGCTGGTTTTGTAATTTTAACATAACTTTATGATTGTACACTTCAGTTGAGAAAATTAATGAAAGTGCAATGCAGGACNTTAACATATGTGTTTAAATCAGTTAACACTAAAACAATAATAGTTGTAAGTAGCTTAAGGGGTTGTTAATTTTTCAGATTGCTTTTGTGCAGTAGATTGTAAGGTGTAAAGGAGAGTTACTCATGTCTGGTTGAGGGTTTTAAGAATATTATTTCAGTTTGATCTGTAAAGAGTTTTTTTATCAGATTTGTTGATTGAGCTTGTTGTGAATGATATAAGTCTTGCCAAACATAAAAGAGAAAAATTTCATACTTTTGACACTTAACTGTTTAACATAGCCTCTTTCTTTCAATGATTATATTGTGGTGGTACCATTTGCAAGCTCGGAAAGACAAAACTACAGCTCTGGTATGCACTGAAACTGTGTTTCATTGATTTTTTAAATTGGATCTATTTGAAATACAATGAGAACATCAGGAACAGTTTCAATTTTACGTCACTCAAATGTTCGAGAAGGTTGTTTAGTGTATATGGATTTGTAACACGTTTTTGTTTTTACAACATTTTCTGTAATCGTTATTAAGAAGAAAGTACATGTACATTGTGTTTCAAAAGTCTGTACTTGTGTTAATAATGTTTTTGTAGGTTGCTTTCAATTACCACATGAGTATGGACTTTTGAAACACAGTGAACTAAAAGAACATATAATGATCATGTCAGTAAGCAAAGCATTTTAAAGGACAATATTATACACCTTCTTATGCTGTCAATATACAGGGTGTCTATAAATTAGTCATACAAAATTAGCATTGAATGTTCAATTCTAAGCTGGCACACCCAGTTAATTGTTGTGGACTGCGAACACATTTTCTATCGACTAATCTGAAACAGGANGTCTACCTGTGTGATTCAAAACTAGTTTCAAGGGACTGATCTTGCCATGTTGTGATGTTCATTATTTGAGGAGGTCCTTTGTGATACTTGGTCCTGGATTTTCTCTGAGCGGAAGTGAAACCACAAACAACGTTGAGCACGCTCAACGCCTGNGTACGGGTCCATAACGGCTGGCAGAATTTCTTAGCAGCTTTGTACTACTGGCACACCATTTAGCAGGTTAAATGAAAACCCAAGGACTAGGTGCGACTTCTGAAACATACTGCTATTTCTGGTTATATATATCCTGTATAGACACCCTGTATGATACAGTAAGATAAAAACAAAATGCTCAGATTATATTATTTTGTATTTTGAGAAACTTCCAAGAATCCTTATTTTTCCCCACGTAAGGGAAAAGAACTATGACAACTGATTTCAAATCAGAATTCCAAGTTGCAGAATTTTAGTCCCCATTCAACCACAAGATTGCAGTGTCATGTGAATTCAGTGATCATTGGTACCAAGGAGTGTTGCGAGTCAATGATTTTGATTCTTTCGTTCAAAATGCATATTTTCAATCCCAATACGTATTTCATCCTTTAAATGGCTGTGTCATTAGAATTTTCATAAACATGTGCACATAAGTTTTCCTCATCACTGTTTTTGACAACCAACATGAATTTCACTCCTTCCATCCCTACAATGAAGCATGATCAGAATTGGATGGGCATTGACATACATTTTTTTAAGGTGGTTTATTTTAAAACTGAAATAAAAAATGCAAATAAGCTCCACCGCTGCAACTTCTAAATTGAAATGTCATTAGAATCTAAAGTCACAGGGTTTTTGAGGTCCCTCACAGACATCAAAATGAAAATATTTGCCAGTTTGATAAACACAGCTCAAAAGAAAGCCTATGAAANTGGTTCAGGATAGTAATAGAATTGATTTGTGCGTTTCTGAAAAATTAGAAGTTTTATTTGAGCTGCAAACTCGTCTGAAAGAATAACAGATCCTTCGCTACAAATTAATTCTTCATGTGTGTTATACTTTTAAGTTGCAACATTTAAAACTTGGTCCAGTCCATTGAGAAACAGTGTCCCATGTATTACTACATGTAATTTTTTTTTTCTTAAACTGCAAGAAACTTTGATTGTGCTCCTTTGTCTGTGGTGGTTATTATAAGGTATGCAGGAGTAACTAAAAAAAAACAGTTGGCCTTAAGAAAGAGTAAATACTTCTACTAAACTGTTTATTCTGATGCTCTGCAGGTATCACAATCCAAGGCACTTTACCCGAGCAAGTTGATTTTTACAAAAGTTTTAGAAACCCCATAAAGTTGCCTCACGAGAGTGGTTAATACTGTTCAGTAAGATATATTATTGCCGACATAATTGAAATGCTTTCTTCGAGAAATATATATTTTTTTTCTTGCCAACTTGCATATTTTTCCAACACCTCAATGTGTTCTGTAGCAGCTAAGTTATAAAAATGATTAGTAGTTATACTTACTGTGGAAACAGCNTTTAAAATAGTGAACAGAGATATTTAGGGTTCATGCTAAACAAGGTAAATTGTATATAAAGTGCTACACAGTGTGATATGTACAACACATATTACAAGTGCTTCTTGTAGTCATCTGTTTATCATAGTAATGTACGGNACCTGTGTCACTCAAGATTAACNAGCTGTTTGAGATGGTACAAACTAAAAGCATTGAGGTGCTACAATAGTTGGGGTAGGTTATCAGGAAAGCTCCNACATTTGGGATGATCTTTAAGATGAAATGTACAGTAAAAAATGTTTTATTTTGGAGTTTTTGTAATGGGAGAAACTAGTAGTATTTTTAGTGGAAAATTCAAGACTAATGAATAGTAAGTTTTCAGCAAAATCACAAAATACTGAAAGTGGTGTGTTGGTAAATTTATATCCATAATATTAATCAAGTCTTTTATGTGAACTACTAAATGATGGAACATGCACAGAGTAGAACATAATGCAAAACCACCAAGGTATGTTATACTTTTATTGTGTAGTCATTGGTTTGCTTAATGGTGTGCTGATATGCATCGAGGGTCTTCCATCAAAGCACTGGTACTCAACTATGAGCCACACTCAGTTTAATTAACATTTGTGTGGCAACTAGATTAAGCTGCCATAATGTTGACAATAAAATACAGTTCCTACTTTAATTGTGCTGATGTTCCATGCTTCAAGGTATTCCTTGGACCAATCCTANCCACATGATCATTTGCATCATGAAACGGGAAAGGCTATTTTTTTCTCTCCAAATTTAGTTAACCAACCCCTTTCAACGAAAATAGTGTTGCATTTGTTGTGAGGAAAGAACACAAAAAATATTTTTGTTTAATGGTCTATTAGCATTCCGAGAAAATTCATACGCTAGATGGTCCCAATCTAGAAACTGGGTACTTATGGCATGTGCCTGGAAAACAGCCTGACCCAACTTTTACTCAAGGACTTTGCAAAAAATTGTGCTCTTGTAATGTTTGTGAGTTCATACATACATACATACATACATACATACATGCTCTTTTCACATGGTAACAGTCATATTGTTGCTGTCTTTACTTTATTTATTGTATTGTTAACCAGTTTTATTTTTTTTATTGGCTGTGCTTCAATCTGTTAATGATGAAAAAGTGTGGAAAACTGTTTTGTTAAATTGTCATATAAGGTATGAGATTCGTGGCTTTAGGAGTCGTATCATATTTATTGTAAAATTTGTTGTTTCCAGAGCTCTTGGAAATGGAAAAAAAAGCTTCTAGAGTGGTTCTGTGACCTGTGTGAAGCATAACACGTAGGAACAAACAGTATACGTTGTTCCAGCGCAGTGGGAAAGACGTTCTTAGACTGAAATTATCAGCAAACTTGATTTGGAGTGAAATCTCCAAGTTAGTTTTCCATCAAAACGAGAAAAAAAAACTGTAGCTATTTATACTCTTAAATTATATAAGAGATGGCACATTATTAGTGAAAGTGGTGGAATAGGTGTATGTTTTTCAACACGTGACTCAATGTGATATTGTAAACCATATTAGACAATATTAAAGATAGTTACTGGACATCTGTTTATTTTATATACGTGTAATTGCAAGTTGTGCAGAGTCGTGAAGAAGTTGTGAAGACTTAGTGGAGAGAGTGTTATCTTACAGTACGTTATTATAGTGAAAGTCAGCATTGCAGTTGGTAAGTGGCGATGGACTTGTCATATACTGGAGTCTATCTCTTTCTGGACGTGTGTACACAACAGTTGTGTTGCCTGGCATACTATTTNCTAAGGTTTTAGTAATGGTCAGAACAGATGTGTAGCTAAGATTTTGTTTAGTATTTGTTTCTGTATTCATTTGTTGCGATAAAAATAGCTGTTCTTTCTTTTGATTCTTAAGTTTGTGTTTTTTTCTTCCCTACATTTTTGGGTTTTCATGTGTTGTTCATCTGCAGGCACTGTGCTGCTGTTACAGAAATGTGTTCAGACATACTATACATAATTTCATCAATTTCTAGTTGCCAAGAGAACAATATTAATGTTTTGGTAGAAAAAAAAAACAGTGTCAGAATTACTTACAAGAGATAAATGACAGTTGTGTTTATGTAAATAATGAAACTGACACGTTACATTTTAAGTGAACCTAATTGAGGAGATGATTGACCTGTTCTAAAAGATATGGATAGGTGTTTTTGCTAGTGTTTGAAGTGGATACATTTCAAGTCCAAAAGGCGTAATGCTTATGCTTTGTCATTGCATTATTAGCTGGTTGCTAGAAATTTATTTTCTTTTCTCTTGAAATTACATCATTGT
>KZ876458.1:0-12486 GCA_003456935.1 Machilis hrabei
ATGGGACCAGCCTTTAACGTGCCTCCCGGTACACGCCTACGATCATACCTTAGTGTGGAGTGCTTCACAGGCAGACTCGTAGGATAACCCTTTTTGCCCAGGGCTAGGAGCCAGCCCCGGGATTTGAACCCGGGACCTCCCGATCAGGAGGCGAGCACTGTAAGCACTAGGCCAACCTGTCGGTAATACAAACTTCTTCATAAAGATATTCTGAAACAATATTTTCAGTTTATAACTTTACCATACACTCTTTTCTTCCATATTCGAAACTTTTCAAGTATGTTCGGCAGTCGAAATATGCAATCCCCTCTAGGGTACACGTTTTAACTTTTCTTAGTGTTAGGGCTCTTATTGTATCAATGTTATAATCAACGCATGTTTCAGATTACACCTTGCTAATAACCGATGATTAACCCTAAAACATGAAGCACGTCATTGTGTGAGAAGTTCCGTGCACTCGAATCTTCTCAAGTTTCCTCTTATACACAGCAAATTATGTATGCTATTTAAACTTGTAATGAATATTCATGATCCACGTTCCTTCTCGCCATTGATGATATGAAGGATTTTTTTACGCCACAAAACAATACATGATCACCCTTCACTCACAACAAAGGGTAAGGCATAGGCTATTGTATGGCCACAAGAGAGCGTGAACTATATATCAGTACGCAACACTAGACAGCCTTACAAGAGTAAACAAAGGAACATTTGATGTGTTTTAACACAGGTTCATTAACAATTATAACTTATAAATAATAATATAAAAAAGAGCTACTTTCTAGACTCAACTTACCNCTAGTAAACTATTTTGAACCCAGTTTTGCACAGCTTTATGTTATGTTTTTTATTCTCACGGCGGCAACCTCTACATTATANATTTTCAATGCCTGTAACAAGTACAAGACAGTTTCNTGTTGCAAATTTTGTCTACTTTCCGAATTTCTAGGTGTTTTTTCCCTAAAACTAACAAAAACCGATTTTTCTCAAAGAATCCGATTTTGGGTGGGTTTTTTTTCAAACTTTGGGGGGTTGCGGGGGGAATTTTTGGTGGGAAGTTAAAAATTTGGATTCAGTGACCCAAAAAACATAAAGTAAGCCTATTTCCAGAACTACCATGAATTTTTCCAGGTAATATCCCCTATTGCCTGGACTATGTGGACAAATGCGAATATTCGAGTCTGACTGCCTGCTTTAAGCTTGTACCTGTAATGCCCGCAGGTACGTGGACTTAGCCTGGCCTGAAAGTTCCACATACGTAAAAGGCCAATCTACAATTACAGCTATACCTAGTCGAAATGTTGTTCCGCTGAGACACCAGATTTTAATAGTGTAAGTACTGGAACTGAAATATGGGACTTTAGCTATCTTCCTTAAGGTGCTAAAATATTTTCTATTACACCAATACATATTTTGTGTTTGCATTAACTTTTTCTTGAACTCCTTAGACTATCAGAAATGCAGGCATACCCTTACAACCACGACTAAAGCAATTCGTTATACTTGTCATACCATGGTTTCCCGTTATCTATCTTGTTTAGACAAACACTGAATTAAATTACGTTCCTACTCGATTACTCTTGAGAGCCAAGTATTAACACGAACAATTTTCCACAAAATCTATGACAAAATGTGACATAGCGTGCACGCACCATCATCGCCTCTCCGGTTATCTCTTTCAACCACGATGCTTTAACTTCCTTCCAGGCCATAGACCTTATTGGCAATAACGTTAAGCATGTTGAAGCACCCTCCTCCAGTCTTAATAAGCCTCGACATGTTAAATTTCGACGACACCTCAACCAGGATTTCCTAGTTTCCCTTCACTGTTTCAATTGTACTTTATAAAAACAGTAGCCTACACTTTAAAAGCAGAAACGTGCCTTTCGTGTACCCAACGATGTACATTATGCCAGCAGTTCGAACTGTACCTCATATCACATAGCATTATGAATTGCCACATTATCTTAAACTAAAAGTTCCTGAAATGTACTTGTTTTAATTTCAAAGTGCTGGATAAATTATTTCTTACTTTTAAAATTTGCAGTCAAAACAACGTCAATATTTGGAAAATTATTTCTAGTTATAGTACCAATATCATGCTGAGTTTACCTCTGAATTAAGTTGGACATGGACAATAAAAATGTACATATAAAACTCCAAACTAACACAAAGCCATCCCTTGCCTATCTTTAAACTAACGGTAGCAGCATACTCATAATTTTCATTCTCACTGCAGACACGCACATTACCTTAATCTTGGGAAGAATTNAGGGTTGAAAGTGAAGGTCAGATTCTTTGACTGGCGTCATGAAAACACTAGCTTTAGCATCAATAAATTAAAGGAATTGGTTATTCTATGCATGGAGATACGTTATGTACAGTACCAGCATCGATTCTGTCATATCCAAACGAAGCGTTGCGCGAAATTTCGTTTCGCTTAAAACGCACATTTTCGTTCACTTACCAAGCTACGAAAAATTAAATAGTACTGAGAAACGTTGCAAGGAAGTGAAAAATACAGTACCAGCATCGATTCTGTCATATCCAAACGAAGCGTAGCGCGAAATTTCGTTTCGCTTAAAACGCACATTTTCGTTCACTTACCAAGCTACGAAAAATTAAATTCGCTATTACGTCTTTCAGGCTTCGCCTGAAAGACGCAGCGAATGTAATTTTTCGTAGCTTGGTAAGTGAACGAAAATTTGCGTTTTAAGCGATACGAAATTTGCGCTACGCTTCGTTTGGATATGACAAAATCGATGCTGGTACTGTAAGGGCGTTCCAGAAACAAGAAAAAGGACGTGAGCTATCTGTCTGAAGGAGCACAAGAAACTTTAGTGAGCCCAGGAACTACTACTATGGATTCAACGCGGAAGAACTGACCTGGAACACAGTCAATAATTACATATATCATTTCGTCTATGGTGTTCGAGAGGGAAATGAGATTATTCGGGCGGGAAAACACNAAAGATCACGAAAGCGAGAAATGTGAATCTTGAGTAATTAATTAACTGGTGGCCTCCTAATTCATTGATGTCGCTCGTAGTCGACTAATCACTCCATGTCATAAATGTCTATAATTGATCCTAAGAGGCTACAGTTGGCTAAATAGTACCTGCGTTACCTTCTATGGGAAACTCATGAGCGAACGACAGTTAAACTGAACAAGGCAATGGACCACGTATACAACATTGCGGTCTTTTTATGCAGCCTCATATGCCTATCTTGGCTTCAAGCCTGATGTGATCGACTGGTAGAAATTAAGTGCCCAAAAACTGATAGTAATCGCCCATTAGAAAAAGCTGTACTGGAAAAGTGTATGTGTACAGATTGTATGTGGTGTTCTATATCTACATAAGAACCGCTATTACTTTCAACTGAAGGGCGAATTAAATATACAGTATATTGCAGATGCTGAAGAGATATATTCAGCGCATTTTCACTGAAGCAATACTCAGCTTCTCAAACTCTCAAAATTCTTATTGTAGTGTATTATCCTCCCATAATATAAGAATCCTCGTGTGGAAATTATAATGAAAATATGATAAACCAAATACTAAAAAAAAAACATTAGTAAACTGCACGTGTTACATTAAGCTCCTTATTAGCCTTTCTGTCCTGTGTATCATATGTCTGAAAAAATAACACTGGTAGTAGGCTATTGAACACACAGGTTGCATGAGTGCGCACGCAGAACTAATGTATGTGCGTTTGACTAATACAAGTCGGATCTACGTTCTTGACGTATGTACCTTTCTGATGTAATGCAGCCTTGATTGCTGCCCAAGAGAGTGAAGCGAACATAAGCGTCCCATTAACTCTGCGCAGTAGCGTAGACCGATATTCTGGGTATCCTCAGACAATAACTGAAATCTATGGTGTGCAAATTGTACTGAGAAAATATATCCTTAACCAGGGTTTAATTCTAGGCTTTCTGGTACCAAATCGACAGTTCATATTAACGATTGTCCACGTGTTGGACCACTCAGCTGACCTGGCCAGTTAAATATTAACTTCAAGTTCTGCTGACAACATGAACTCTGGCTCTACGCATCTTGAGTTGATAGTAATGAGCTTTATATGGGCCGTAAGATCAGTGATTTACTTTTATCCCTTTTACAGCAATTTTCACTGGTACTCTTGTACGCACTTTCGATATTAATGTGTACAATGTTCGTGAAGCATGGTATCTTACTTGTTGACGGGCTGAGTTCGACGAGTACCTATGCTGGTTTCAGTCCCAGGTATTTCTGGAGTGCTGCAGGGTACTGTGTTAGTTAGTTAAGNTTTTCATTTACATTAACGACATCCACAAGTCCGTAAATCTTCGGTTATTTATTTGCCGCTGATACACTGATGCTCTGAGAAGCAGACACTCCAATGCACTTCGGGAGTCACTATAGTACCAGCATCGATTCTGTCATATCCAAACGAAGCGTAGCGCGACATTTCGTTTCGCTTAAAACGCAAATTTTCGTTCACTTACCAAGCTACGAAAAATTAAATTCGCTATTACGTCTTTCAGGCTTTGCTCTTTAAGCGAAGCGAAATGTCGCGCTACGCTTCGTTTGGATATGACAGAATCGATGCTGGTACTGTAGATGCTATTCAAGGGTGGTGTAAAAGGTGGCTACTGAAACTGAAGTAGAATAAGTGCTCGGTAGGGCATGATTCTAAAAGAATACTATAAACTTCTTTTGATTATAGTCTAGGTAGAACAAAGTAAAACGTAATCAGACATGCAAATATCTTTGGTTGCTCATCACAAATATATGTTGTCAAATTCTCACGTCTACTACATTGTTGGAAAAGCGCGACAACATCTTAGGTCTGTAGAGAGAGTATCGTAACACGTTAAGGGTGTTAGCTACCGAGCGGCCAAAAATCACGCTACCGGAAAATTAATCAGCGACCGACAAAGAACAACGCCTTGTATTTATTTTGGTGTACAGTTTTCTAAAACTAATTAAAATCTAATGTATAGTTTGGTGAATTCCAACTTTTTTAGCAAAAATTGGAGAATTCACCAAATTACACAAATTAGATTTTAGTTAATTTTAGACAACTTTACACCAAATTAAACACAAGACATTGTTCCATGTCTGTCGCTGATTAATTTCCCGGATTTGTTCAACAGAAGCCAGAAATTAAGATTTCGTTGTCTAGGAGCGTGATTTTTGCTCTGGCTGTGTACTGTAGTGAAAATGATGGTGAGCCACTATCGACGACATGAAGGAGTCTTGCGTTTACCGATTCGCCTCCAGTATTTTCATACGCAAACAATCAGTGACAGCTCGCGACACGGAACCACGTTATGGAAATTAGATGAGACTGTCACGCAGATAGGGCAGAATAAAACAATGAACACGCTTCTACGACCTAAGGGAAGGAAAACAGAAATTACCAGCCAAGACTAGAGACGCCTCAAAGNAACACTCATTTAAATATCGCATTTACACATGCATCAAACTATCAGAAATGTATATACTCAGTAACGATCTAATACAACAACTCATCATCGCCAGAGCTGCATCCACAACAATACAACGAAGTCACATCGCAATAAACAATAATGTGTTATCAACAGCTCTCAATCAGTCCAAACTGCTGATCCTCGTGTAGATAAAAGTTTATCAATACACAGTATGTCGTTCTTTGATCACATCAATTCAAAATACCCATCTATAATAGGAAGTCTTCACGGTGAACAAGACTATTTATATTCTGCTACATAAAATAGGTACTTCGACAGGATTTAAGTGTATGAACAAAATGTTTCAAGCTCCCACACACAGACGCCATATGCGTTTCGGTAAAGACCATTCTACATACTGTCGCAGGCCGTAGGTCGTAAGAAAAATCAGCCATCTTGAATCACGTGACTACAGTTGTCTTAAATATCGAGGAAATGAAGTCGTGAAAATGAGTCCACAAACAATTTAGCCAACCAATCAGAACACTGCTAACAAATATGCCTTTCACAAAAGAGGACGAATGCGCACGACTCACTTTTAAGACTTTTTCTTTTTCGATGTTTACGACAACCGTAGTCACGTGATCCAAGATGGCCGATTTTTCTTCCGACATATGGAATGTGACAGTATGTGGAATGGGCTTAAAGAACACGAGACTGTAGATTTGGTACGGTAAATCTCTGTGCACAGACGAGACACAGTGTGTAATAAAGAAATCGCTGATATCCCGCCGCGATATACCGAATGGGTTCGGTAGCTAGAGCGACAGAGTCCGTTTACCGAGTACCGATAGATCGTTATATCGCGGCTTTTTGTGCCCACTCACTTACAGACCCGTCACCTATTGTATGTGGGAGCCTTTGTTGGTATTGTAAACAAATGAAATTTGTACCTACATCAAATTTAAATCTACCTTTACGTTTCCCCGTTTCCCTATACTAAGAGCAACACTCTGTTACTAGCGGCAGTCAAATAGAAGCATGTGTATCAGTTGAAATCTGAACGCCGATTTACTTCATTGTATGTCTAGTGGAATAGCAATGGACTGATGTTTGGCGTGCGAAGCAACGACTATTGACGTAGGGTAGGTATTCAATTACAAAAAGCCAAGTCCTGTGAAAAACGGTGCGTACTTGTCTTCAGTGTTTACATTGCATATAAGGATTTACAGTAACTATCCTGTATTAGAATCGTAAGTTCCTGTGTCATTTCATCTGGCATGTATACGTGAAAATATAACATAGCACGTGTACCCTTTTTTATTTTAATACAAGCTAGTTACTGAAAATCCTTATATGCGAAGTAAACACTTAGATAAGTGGACAGGTTTTTCACAGGACTTGCCATTTTCTTACTAATTACTTTCGTTTTCGGGATCTGAATAACTTGATGTTTGATGGTCGGCTTTCTATGCAGCTAAGTGCAACACACTCCTCGTGTCGCAAGTACCACCTACTATTATAAAATAGAAGTGTTACTTCCAATCACACAACCAACAACAAAATCTCGCGTAACGAGTCACCTCCAAATGCCTGGTATGTAATATTTGCCAAATACAGTGCGATTATAACTTTGAAACAGTTGAAAAAGATTAAGTGTCCGTCACGTGTCATTTGACAACTACAAAATTGCCCCATCGGGGTCTGACAACCACTTCAAGAACTGGTATGACCAGAACGTAATACNAGATTCGGCCGTAAGAGACAAATACCACTGTGTATCACAATCAAGATAAGTAATATACGTTGTCATCATCATGGTCCNATTTTCACCATGTCGTAGGCAGGATAAGAATTACATGTTCAAGTATTTCGAAGACCGTAACAACCTCTAAATCATTCCATCCATCACAAGTTGCACGACGTGTGATTCGTATTAAAAAAAACAGCTATTACACTCCACGAAACAACCCTTTCGTTCTTAAGAACTTATATTTATACACATCTATTCTAATTCGTAGGCGAACAAATTATACCAACCACGTTAAACAAAAAAGTTCAAATCTGTATTTATGTAGACAGAGCGCTCTTACAAGGCGCGGTGTGCCAGTAAGCAGCCGGTTCTAAAACAGCCACGAAATAAATCGATGCATATGAAGGCATTTCAACTAATGTAATTTTAAATTCATTAAGCTGTAAGTAATATCTTCAAGTAATTAGACTGCGGCAGTTGTGTTCTCTGCGGTTTGTTTTCTTCTTTTCTTGAGTGAATGNACAATGTGTTTATTCTAATTAAAACGCCGCGCTGAAATACAAGACTGGTAATTTGTATCCCCCAATTGTTTCCTTTCTTGCTTTCTCGTGTGTCCGTGACCATTTGGGCTGAATACTGATCTAAAAATTTTACAAATTCTTAGATGCATGGCAATGCTTTAACATTATGGTTAACTGTGTCTTCACATTTATACAGTTATGTGCAAAGCACAGCATCGTTAACTTAATGCATCCATGATTTTCTAACAGTAGTGCAATTTTTATGTATTGAATTACACAAAATATAAATATCCATACCTGTTATAAGTGGGTGGGAGATGCGTATCTGTATGAAGCAAGTACCGTACCCGTGTGAGTAGATATAACCCTCNAAATACGCATACCCGTTTTAAACTGATTTGCCATTGCTTGAGTCAATACCTTCTGCAATGTGTGAAACCCTTACCTTTTGATGCATGTTGTATAATTGTGAGAGGGCGGTGTTATGATTGCTCCAAAGTGGTTGGTGTTGAGGGTCTTCGGAACCTTTATAATTCGCTTTGCAGCGAGGAGTAACGTAACACGAAGGGGTCCTATGAATATAAGCATATGGGTAAGAGCAGGTGAATGTATTGATCCTTGAATGAAAGTTGGTGATTGTGCATATTGTTCCTTCTAAAATTCCGTCACTCAATTTTTAGCAATTCCTTCTTCTAGGAATCCACTAACAAACATCCCGTCATTACCATTACCCGCAGGTTTTTTCTCGTTTAGCTCATAAAGCTTTACCTGTTTTTTTCCCTGCAAAACATCAACCTAAATACCATCAATTTTCATAGCCCGTCATGATCCTCGAGCTTAGAAATACTTTAGCAGAACTAGCTCCCACCCTTGCATGTCATTCTTTCTTGATATTTTAAAGCCGCGTCCACACCTGCGAGCCGAGCCTCGAACCGAGCCGAACGTCGCCGCGAACATCGTTAATTAGTAGAAGACAAATTTCAAGCGAGCCGAACCTCGCCGCGAACATTCTAACGATCCATATTTTGTTTTAGTCGGACAGTAGGTGTGAGTGAATACGGAATAAATCTTGATGCACATTTACTCATTTACACATACTTACGTAATTCATTTAAGATCAAATAGGGTTTCAAATTGATTTGCAATTAGATATCGTGTAAAATATTTAAGTTTTATATTTATTCCCGTGTAGGCTGTTGTCTGACTTTCCCAACTGGCACCAAAAAATTTGCTCTTTATTTCAGTTTTGTATTTTAAATACTGTATGGCATTTATAACGTTTACTGTAACCTACTTTTGCTTTTGTGATCTGCTGTACATTTTCATTACTTTAATTTTATACTATGTTAGTGACTCGCATTTGTTGTTGAAAAACGTAGCAATATATATACATTGTTGCAGAATTGATATATTTCGTTGCAAACCAGAGTTAATTTTGTTCATTTTAATTATACACTCTTCTATGTTGTTCGTGGCAAGGTTCGTAGTACCNTCCACACCAGCGAACCGAAGCGCGTAACATCAACTCGAAAAATCCTTTAATGTTTCGTCGAAATACCGACTTCTGGTGGATCGCTACGAGGCTCGCGTCGCGGCTCGGTTCGGGGCTCGGCTCGCAGGTGTGGACGTGTCAAAAGGTTCGCGTCGCGGCTCGGCTCGGGGCTCGGCTCGCAGGTGTGGACGGTCAAATGGTTCGCGTCGAGGCTCTGCTCGGGGCTCGGCTCGCAGGTGTGGACGCGGCTCACGCATGTGGCAGAGATGGTAGTCACTTTGGTTGGCCATCATGTTTCTATGTCCGGTGGTGCGTGCAGGGGCACTACCATTAAACAATCCTTTTGTCCTTTAAAAACTTCCGAGCTCAACAGGCTACAAATGTATTTTAAAGTATTTTCAGTTTTAAGGAGTTCTACGTGCAATAAAACCCTGACGATTATTAAATAACACCTTCAAACACGTATGAAACGGGTACCCATCTCAAACGAGTATATGTTTCTATCGGTTCTAACCCAAATACACAGACTAAAAGGTCGACGGGACTCAATGACCCGGTTCCCATTAGAATCTCTGATCTACAGTATATATAGAAGGATTTTATAGGGCTTTTAACCGTGATAAAATTAGGACAGTTCTTACTTCCTGTGGTACGAGTTCATTCAGTTGTCCTTGATTAGTACAAACAGTTACCTTGGTTTTCTGTCTAAAGTGTTCTGGGTATCAAAGTTAGAACTGCACCTGTTTTATAGTGAATGTAAGAATGGTTGTTGTTTGTCCTTAGACCTTTATATACGATGACACGGCAAGTAGTACCATCACAGTTCTTACCTAATATAGAACGATAAAAATATTACAGTTCCTTAAAACAGCCAAGTTCATGTAACACTTTAGCCTAGTCTACAGAATGTTAACATCCACCTGACAGACATAGTCACCATATACGAGTAAGCTAGTCAAATTAAAAGATAGGGGAAAAATCAAACCCTACAAGAAAATTACTATATAACTAGACGGTACATTTTTTTTTTTTGTATTGTAATTGTGTATTTACCGCAACAAATCCCACCTTGCTGTTGAATAAAATGAGTAAACTATTAATTTAGGTACGAGTACAATTGTGTCACTTGTAAATTTCGTTTCACCAAAGTTCACATATTGTAATTCAAACAATTTTCCATACATTGCCTTTCTGTGACCTAGCTGTATGTTCGTGTAGGCTCAGCCAAATGTATAGCTGTGGAACTGATTTCCATAAGTACAGCCATTCACTACATTTTTATTTTAGTTGTATTTTCATATACGAGGGCTGTTTGATAAGTCCGTGCAAAAATGAAGAAAACATAATTTTGGGGGGAAAACATTTTTTATTTCTCAACGTAGACTCCTTTGAGGTCTATACACTTAGTTCAACGATGCTTGTTTTTTTTTAATCCCGTCCATATAGTAGTATGATTTGTCCAACTCTTCAAAAGAGGCAGTTGTTTCGGCAATCACCTCATCGTTTGATAAAAATCTCTTTCCTGCCAGCCTTTTTTCATGTTTGGAAACAGATAGTACTCCGAGGGAGCCAAATCTGGAGAGTAGGGGGGATGCGGAAGGACTTCGTAGCGTAACTCGAACAATTTTGCGGTCACAATTGCAGAAGAGTGAGCTGGTGCGTTGTCGTGGTGAAAAAATCTTCTTTTTTGCCAAGTGTGGCCGTTTTCTTTTATTTCATTAGTTAAACGATCCAACAAAGATGCATAATACAATCCGGTAATTGTTTTGCCCTTCTCCAAGAAGTCTATGAAGATTATGCCACGAACATCCCAGAAGACGGTGGTCATAACCTTTCTCGCTGAAGGAACGGTTTTCGCTTTCTTTGGTGCAGATTCCCTCCCCGCTTGCAACCCATTGTTTTGGCTGTTCCTTGGTCTCAGGCTGATAGTGACGAATCCATGTTTCGTACACTGTTACGAAACGACGCAAAAATTCCTCTGGATTTCGTTGAAACAGCTTCAAACTGTCCTTGCAACGGTTCACACGTTCACGCTTTTGATCCAGTGTGAGCAAACGTGGCACCCATCTTGCGGATAGTTTTCTCATCTGTAAATGTTCATGCAAAATATTATGTACGCGGTTATTTGAGATGCCCACAGCCTTAGCAATTTCACGCACCTTCGCTCTTCTATCACCCATCACCATATCATGGATTTTTTTTAATAATTTCTGGAGTAGTGATCTCAACAGGGCATCCAGAACGTTCAGCGTCACTTCTGCTCATGTGTCCACTTCGAAAGTTACTAACTAAACCACTTATAAACCGTTTTAATCGAAGATGCAGTCTCGCCATAATGTTTATCAAGCTTAACTTTGGTTTCCTGAGCCGTTTTTCCTTTCATAAATAATATTTTAATCACTACACGAAATTCTTTCTCATCCATTTTTCGCAAATCACGGTACTTGATCGATTCAAATGAACGCCAAACACTGAGTGATATATCTATCTGACTGAAACTTGGTGTGTACTCCTGCCAGAAACTAAAAATAACCTCGATACGTACTAGTGGTGCCACCTCTTGGACTTTGCACGAACTTATCAAACAGCCCTCGTAATGTTGAATTCAGTAGCTTTAAAATGTTATTTTGAGATCATTTTACTTTAACTAAAACATTAACCAAGAATTAAAAAAGAAATACAATCTTTGGATGTTTCTCTCTCACTGCCTTTTTCTTAGGTACGAGATATTATTCCAGAGCATATTAGAAGTGTTCCATGCCTAATTCACATCCCGTTTTCTTCCCAGTCTCCTGAAGTAGTAATTCACACAGCACGGTTCTCGAATTTGCAGTCAAAAATTTGACTGGCATTGTCAATTTTTAGTCAGTCTACTAAGACAACTTTGATATTATATTCTTTTTAAGCTGACGGGATATAGAGTTCTCATTACATTTCAATGTAGAGGCTTTAAAGTGGTTAAATTCGGTGCTGGGAGTTGAAATTCGTCAGTTTTGATTTCAATTAATGGCTCCGGCTTCAACGTAACTCAATTTTGTGCACGTTTTTGGTATATAAAAATCATTATGACAAAAACTCGAGGATGAATTTGGCCCTCGTCTACCCCACTAGCAGCCTTCGATGCTAGTAAGGAATGCTGAACTAGATACATGCAATTTCATGATGAAAACGCTGATGTTTGAAAACAGAAACACAAGTTAGGAATAGCTTCCCTAACAGCACGCGATATCCCTGGGATGTCCTAAAAAGGTCACAATATCCCGCGCATGGGATATCTCATTTGCGATATCTATAGGATGTCTCT
>KZ876469.1:24695-38596 GCA_003456935.1 Machilis hrabei
GACGACTGATTTAGTTATACCGTTAACTTGCTCTTACCTGTGGTGCACATTATGGAAATTACCGCGGGGTGTGGGTTCTTCGCTTCGCTACGTAAATGNCGGCGGGACAGCTTGGGTGAAACATAAACATACCATCTGCGTATAACCTTGTAGTGTCAACGGACAACACGGGCACTTCACTAAAGAGTGCTATGGCTACCATCACAATGCAATAACGTACTCAGACACAAAGCTTTTCGAATTATGAGTAGCCACACTGTACTAATCAACGGTATACATCAGACACCTACGACCTAAGTTCGCAGCGTAGTGCACTCGAGTACACAAACCCCAAAATGGTAAATAAAATGAAACACGTTACTAACTACAACACATAAATCATACTATACATAATCTCACACAATAATTGCCGAGTCGGCCTTACCGCAGGTACACCTTCAACCGTTCACAGTTGCTCAGGTAGGAAGACAATTCGCCTGAAACGAAAATCCCGAGCAACCTGGTCTCTGCGAGTAATCGTATAGCTCTAGGTNCTATATAATGTCNTATACGCGCGCACTATCGCTCACCCTTTAATTCGTTTCTACTGCTAAGGTTCATACACGTTACAAATTAGTTCAAAATCTTCGTGAGTCAGGTTCACCGTATACTTTCCCACGATTTTATAGTACATGCAAACACTATCAGTTCTTCCACGTCACAGTCTTGTAATCAGGTCATTCATTTGCTTGTCCAGACTAATACGGTTACTGGCGGCCGAGGTTTGTATTGAAAATCTTCCCCGTCGTCGCTCTGGTTCTAAGGTTACCCCTGAGTTCCTCTGTTGTCGTATATTCACGGTCTATCCTCGCAGTTAAGTTTATCCCAGCTTATGTTGCTAATCGACACAGTCAATTTTTTTAGGTTACAAGTGCAAGGCGAGTGTTTTACTTGGCTGCTCATAGCATCCTTGTGTGTTGTGCACTTATGCCCGTGTGCACCATTGAGATGTTGTTTACAATTGTCTGTCATATGTCATTGTCTAATTGTCAGATTGGTAGAGACCTCGCGTGAGGAAGAATTTCGGAAATTCCTCACAACTGTGTGATTTAATAAGGGCATAAATGTCATAAAACCCTCTATCTGACATTAATTGACAAACTGAAACAACACTGTCAGTGTGGCTGAAAATAATAATAATAATAATGCTGTTTTTAAAGAACGAAAGCTTGGAAAATCTTTTTGTTCCGTAATTACATTTTCTTCTCTGTTCATTTATTTCTTCATAATCGCAAAAGCATCTAAGGAACTCGTTCATTGTACGAAATTAAATTATTTGCTAATAAAGAAAGCTTTGTAGATACAATAAAATTCAAATTTTTAATTTTAAAGTAGGAAAATACAATTCACATTACTATTTCTATAAAAATACGTTTATAGTATTAATTTTAGTAATTTCTAGAGAGAAAGCGGTTATTAGCGATGTACTNTATATGAATTCCAAAGAACCTTCAATTACGAAACTATTTTATTATAAATGTTACGTTTATGTTTTCAAATGTTGTTGTTCACTCGTGTTTCAATTAAAAATGAATTTGTGGTTTGCCAAATATGTATAATTGATCAACTGTAAAACCAGTATTCTGGCTTTAAACATATTTTATAAGAAAACCAATTTTTTATAATTGACATCAACGAAAATAGGCAGAGAGTAGTTGTTTTCTTTTATACTAAATTTCATTAGTGTTTAAACCAGTTTCCTTATTTCTCTAAAAATTTGAAACATTAAGTTTGTTTCCAGGTACCCATTATGTTTAACATATTCTGACCTTGACTACCTTCATCAACATGAAATTTGATGTTTATTGCTCTTATTAAATACATTTATTGTCAATTGTGTACTTGAATAGCTAGATGAACTATCAGCATCAAGTCTCAGAGATCGAGTTCATGTTGACAGCTTCTTAGACAGCGGCAGTCGAGATGAGAATATGTCTGACCGAAACGGCTGAGATAAACCGGCCGGTTTGGTTTAGTGGTTAGCACAGCGCGCTTTGAACCGAGAGGTTGTGGGTTCAAATCCCGCGTAAGGCATGGATGTTTATGATGTCCGACATGTATGTGTTTGTCCATAGATTAAAGCAAATTGAAACAAAAAGACGTGAAATAGAACAAGAGGTAGAAGAAACAGTAAAAAAAGAGGCCTAAGACAAGAAAGATCCTCAGCGGGAGATGGGTTTCTCATGTCTTGGGTTGGATCCCCGCTGAGGGTGATGCATTTTCTCAGTATAATAAAGCGTGTAGTTGGACTGTTACTCGCCGTCATTATTAGAGTACTTCAAACGTGGCTCATGTGGCTTTCTCAGAGGCAAACAGTAAAAACTAAGCCGCATGCGGTGAAACGTTTGAAGTACTCCAATAATGACGGCGATTAATAGCCCGACTAGTTCAACGTATTAAAAATTAAACGTATTTAATCATTATTTATTTAATANCAAACAGTTTCAGACTCTGAAGTACTAAAAACAAATGATGAATATAGTTAGAACGTTCGTGTTATCCTGTGTACTCTATTTGATTTAAACGCATTTTTTAGGACTTGGATTGAATTTCCAGTCATCACTTGTACCATACACACCTCATGAAGAAGAATTTAATAAAAAACACTACAAATCTGTTTTGAAATAACAAATTGCGATGCAGACTGTGTAATTATTACAATTCTAGAACAACAATATTTTGTTATTTTAATTGCAGGATGTTGTGAACCTTCAATTGTAAATGAAATGTGAAAGATGTAATTAATTAAAAAGATGATTGCGGTTTTTTTTCCTTTTTAATAGTGAACCTGAGTCGTCATTGACTGTAAGCAAATTGTTATATCGATCTGTTTTAAGTTAGTTTGTTCAGTTAATAATTTATCAAAATTTGTTTGTTGAGACATGGTATACTTTTTTTGCTTTCTAGGGGTTCAGTTCTCAGTCAGGTATGTTTGTGTGGTACGTCTCAATATGCATCGATTGATTAAGATAGAACGCGGCTAAAGAAAGTAGATAAATTGCTGAATGATCGAATAGAATTTGTCTTAGAATGCTTTTTGAAGTTTCTTCGTAAGCTTTCAGTTTATTTCCAATATAGATATTCGGTTTATTTATGGCATATGAATAGAAATGTCAGCAATTACAATGAATTATTAAATGAATAATAATTGTGTAGAAGAACCTTCACAATTAAAGAAAATTCTATTTCAATTTTCCAAAAGATTTTTGAGCATTAAACATAGCTTGTACGAACGTACTTCTAAACAAAAAGACCTGATTTCTAAAAAAAATAAGTTTGTATTTAACTTTATAAAAAAAAAAATTATTATCAATACATAAGATACTCAAGGCTTATTATTATTAGTTTATTTTAATCCTAACCAAATTAATTAATTTATTCGATATTTGTCGTACTGCGTACATATAGCAATTCGTTACAGTACCTTATTACAGCTTTAATAAATTAATTCAGGTACTTCAGCAACTCCTCAAAAACCAGCTACGTTGAAAAACGTGATCGTTCTAACTTATGTCAAATGTTTCATCAAAATTTCACCTATGTCTCTAAATCAGTAATAGAAACAATAATGCACAAACGGNTTGATTCACAGTGGCAGTTAATGGACAAATACAATAACAGCGACACTGCTCGTAACAGTGACAGTAACGAAACATAAAAAATGTAAGTGAAACGCAGTTAAAGGTGGAACCAAAAATATGACGTCAGAGAAACTGTAATCAGATGGAAAATGAAAATATTCGAATAAATCATCGTTCCGCCTTTCAGAGACATATCCAAGTGTTAATAAAAAAATGCAAATCTATAGCTGAATGAATACTGGAAGTCTTCTTATTAAACCGTTTGAAATATTTATTTGCTATCTACAAGACATTCCTAAATTCCTTTCCCATAAGGTATTTCAAGAATATATTAGACATAAGTTAAGTTCCAAGTTTGCTCTTATGTTTGGTTTTACGAAGACGAAAAATGGGAATAAGAAAAGGCCAAGCCTTCAAAAATACACGGTTTTAGTTCTAAACATTCTACAATACTATATGGGGTTGACTTTCTGAGTAACAAATATAAGGAGACACTGGAGGAACAACTTGTCCTAAGAACTGAACTTGAATAACTGGTGTACTTTTTGTTGTGATATAATTTTTGTTGAAGTTCCATACATTCGTTTTTATCTTTATATGCTAGAAAAGAGTGTGTATTATCTTCTTACGACATTTCTTTTTTCTCTTTACTAGGAAACCCGATGCCGGTAAATGTCGTGTATGTGTCAAGTCGCTGGCGACAAATGACTTTTTTCGCATCTGCTCAGAATGCCAGCAGAAGGTTTGTGAAGACTGTGCTGCTTATTATCAAGCCGATGAAAATACAGACAATGTAAGTCTACCACCAACATTAAGTTTCTTATTATGTACAAGTTACGTGTTATTCTCAGTTAAAATAATAGAACTACAAATTCTTGTTTTCATCACGTTGGCCTAGCCTATAACTTGGAAGTGCTTTTGCTCAAACTTTGTGGCCATAATAGTATGAGTTAAAGTGCCGTTCCTAACACCTCTCGCTGATTTTCGAAATTTTTCGATTTTTTTAACAATTTTCTATTTTATTTTGGAGCAAACTTTTAAAAAGACATCAATTTTTTTTCGAACTTTTGAAATTTTTTTCGCGTTTTTTTTTCAAAATTTCTCGAAATTATTTTTTCAATATTTTTTATGACGTTATCACTAGAGCTCTGTTCAACTAGGGTTTGGAAACATTTTTAATTTTTTCTCGATTTTGATATTGTTTTGTTTTGATATTTCTCGATTTTTCGATATTTTTTCTGACGTCATCATCGGAACCCTGTTCAACTAGGGTTGGGAAAAGTGTTTGATATGTTTTCGATGTCAATATGTTTCGATATTGTTTTGTTTCGAAATTTTAACAGTTTGTTTTGCGCATGCGCCAATGACCTGTGTTTTGTTTTTCACAGACTTCGACTGCGCTGTTTGAATGTACGAGTAGCTCCTCTACTCGCCTCCAATGGCCTCACATAAAAAAACTTCTAGATTTTTTGGTCGAATTGGGGCACACTCACATCACACGAAAAAGTTTCTATATTTTTCACTAACCTTGAGCTGCTCCCTTCGACTCCATAACCAAACCTAACCTAACTAGCTGAAACATAAACCACATGCTGCCAATCCATTCCACTCACTGCCAACTTTAACAACACGTGGTCAACTCATAACACTTGCTGAAACTGGCACCACTCACAGAAACTCATACCACTCGCTGCCAAATCATACTACTCACTGCCAAATCATACTACTCACTGCCAAATCATATCACACACTACCAATCATACCAATTCGCGGCAGATGAGTTAAGTATTTGCTAGCTGAACTAAAGGGATAGTGCTGCTTGTATGACTATACATTTGATTAAAACTCACTCCCAACCAGTTCAGAGTTGACTTTCTTTAACTTTGATATTCCGACTACAGCACCACCATTAGAGAGGTAGAAAAGTGAACTACCACAGTATTTCATACTACTCGCAGCCAACTCTTCTATGCACTGAATCTACCACGCATTAAAGCTCGCTCCCACCAAGTTCTGACCGACATTCTCCAGTGAGTGGTGGCAGTTTCAGCAAGTGGCATGAGTTGACCACGTGTTGTTAAAGTTGGAAGTGAGTGGCATGAATTCGCAGCATGTGGTTTGTGTTTCAGCTAGTTAGGTTAGGTTTGGTTATGGAGTCGAAGGGAGCAGCGTAAGGTTAGGTGAACAATGTCAAAAATTGTTCAAGTGAGATGAATGGAGGCTAGTGGAGGTGAGTGGGCCCTATTTCGACCAAAAAATCTAGAATTTTTTATGTGAAGCCAGTGGAGGCGAGTGGAGGTCAATGGAGGTGAGTGGAGGAGCTACTCGTACATTCAAACAGCGCAGTCGAAGTCTGTGAAAAACAAAACACATATCATTTGCGCATGCGCATAACAAAATTGAAAAATATCGAAATAAAATAATATCGAAAAATATTGACATCGAAAACATATAAAAAATGTTTCCCTATTTTAGTTGAACAGAGCTCCAATGACAACGTTAGAAAAAATACTGAAAAACTAATTTCGAGAAATTTTGAAAAAAAAATTAGAAAAAAAAAATTCGAGAAAAATTTTTAATTTTTTTTAAAATTCGCTTGAAAAAAATAGCATTTTTTTAAAAAAAATCGATAAAATTTCGAAAATCAACGAGAGGTAGTGAGAGTTGTGAATTTCAGGGAGAGGTCTTAGGAACGGCACTTTAACCCCTACTCATAATATCTAAAGTAAAATTAATGATTCAATACATACTTTTTTATCAACAACAAAAATGATTTTAAAAAGTTGATATATACAAAACAATACTCCAAGTTCACAAAGCTCCTTGATCATTGTTTCTTATTATTAAAGTCAAAAGACAAAGTATACTTTTGCGCTTTAGACCTCTCGTCCGTCTCAGCCAGACAAATTCTGACCCCGACTACAGGTATAAAAGCAGCTGTGAACATGAACTTGGTCAGTTTCCTCCAATCCCAAATATCAAGTTATCCATCAACCCTGTTTGAAGTAATCTAAATTGGTAACAATGAAAAGTCATCCTTGTCTTTCTACTCCTCTCCTCCAACCTGAACCCCAGAATTAACAAAATTTAGCCAAAATAAATTCTGAACGAATGTCCCACATGAATGAGTAAGGGTAACAGACCAAGCAACACAAAGTTGCCTAATCTCATTGTTCCAAAACCATTGAAAATATTTTCAAACATTCAACCAAATTCAATGTCCCGCAAGACTGGGTTTTGGCGGACAGTATTGCCAAACTCCAATATTTCCGTTACCACCAAAATATGACCAATATCAAACCAAATTCAATGTCTAGTATGGCTGAGAGGGCGCAACGGTCAAGGTTGTACAATTTTGTCTAGTCTTAGTTTCTCATAACCACCACAGATCTCACAAAATTAACCTAAGTAAATACAATAAATGATTATGAGTTGGCAAGAGTCCATTACAAACAGTGTTGCCTATTCACAGAGTTCTCCATGTAAGCTAGGAAGCATCAAATTATCCACCTTATTATCAAGTAATCACCTGTAAATAAGCAGCAATAACTCCAGAAACACTTTCCTAAAATACCAGAAAAATAGCCAATAAATACATAACAACCAAACCATAAATCATCCAATACTTGACCGTATGACTTGATAAGACGTATTTAAACGGTTTATCAAAGAAAAATCCAATTTTAGAGTAAAAGTTTACAAGTGGTAAAACAAATGAAAATACTGTTAACTTAGAATTTAAACCATTTTCTTATACATTAAAAATGTAGCATTAAACTAAATAGCAAACTGTAAGTGAAGAAATGTCCTTGCGGAGAATCTGCCCTGAAAAATACACACAAAATGTAAAACGGAAACTTTGCAAATCAAAATTATGTAAAACCATGACATGAAAGCAATAAATGTGGGTAATGGGGTCCCGTGAATCTGGCGAGTCGCTTGAACTTTTTCATTTTGACTTTTCCTCTGTAGCTTTGCCATTTTGGTTCTTGATATAGTAACACGAATCCCATTCCATATTTAACGTTTCTTTTATCATTTTCCCTGCATCACTATACCCAATTTAAATATTTTCCGACAGTGGCTGAAGGGGTAAACACAATAAGATGCTAGACGCGAAACAACCGTTGAAACATTTACACTATGTTTTATTGTAGCCACGAAATTGGTCTTAAATTTGGTCCTCATAGCTGCTAAAGCGATTCAAGTACAAGATTTGTTTCTCATTTTTGAATTGATGGCGATTTTGGCATATATTAATAAATTAAACCATCAAAATGGCGGATTCCTTTGTGTTTTGTCGGCGTATATCTGAGATGAATCGAAAGAGAACTCGTGTTTTAATAATTCATCGAAGCCGTGAAAAGCTTTGGGTATAAATTCAAGCGTTACTAGAAATACACATTAACATTTTAGTAATTTTTTCTGAAGAAAGCTTATTTTGTATCCTAAACAAATATGAATTATTACCAGCTGTACACAAATACAATTTATATTGTGCTACGCGAATAGTAGTCTGCCGTATAGACATCAATAGTAATGGTATTCACGTATCTGTAATAATAAATATATTTTTGTCAAGTACTCTACATCCCAGATTATGATATAAATACCTGTTACTGTATAGAACAATCCACAGAGAGAAATGACCTATGTCCTATGAGATATATTACCTATAAGAGGCTGCACATCGCGCCATCTAACATTAGCAAGTTATAACTTTTGGGGCGTTTTTTTTTTGCGGACGAATTTAGAAATAAACGTTAAAAACACATTGGGTAGATTTCAATCTCACTGTCATGGGTTCGAATCCAGGGGCATCTGTTGGATTTAAAACAAGAAGCAACATATGAAAGTAAGTGTAGCGTGTTTGTAAAGTTCCACCACCCCCAGCCCCCCGCAGATCTTGGAAACCGTTAGAAATTTGGAGAAACGGCGAAACAAGTGGTCCATGATTTCGAAGCTTTATCCGTGACAAGATAATGACGCGGGCCCCGCAGGGACCCGGGGCTGCGGCCCAAAGCGAAAAATTTAAATGGAAAGGGGGGATCCTGTGATACATCATGTGAAAGGTCTTATCGAGACGAGTAAATCAAAACAAAAAATTATTTCAAAATGGCGGCCGGTCAAACTTGGAAATTGAATTTAAAACAAACCTTTATTTTTCAGGTTTATGTATGAAGTTGTAGAGAGTAGGGTAGTATCAAATCCGAGAATATGAGCTGCAGCCGAATAAATGACCTCGAAAGATTCATCTTATTTTCTTGTAATTTTATTCGGTTTTAAAAGTTGAATTTACAAAAACAGTCTACAATCTTACCTTTAATTGAGGTGGTGCTCGTATTGAGCCCCATTTGCCACCTGACAGATTTGATACTAACCTACTCTCTGCAACTTCATAAACCTGAATAATAAAGGTTTGTTTTAAATTCAATTTCCAACTTTGACCGGCCGCCATTTTGAAAATGAGCATCGTAGCAAATATTTTTTTATTTTGATTTACTCGTCTCGATTAGACCTTTCACATGATGTATTACACAAACCCCCTTTCCATTTAAATTTTCGCGTTGGGCCGCAGCCCCGGGTACCCTGCGGGGCCCCGCGTCAATATCTTGTCACGGATAAAGCAGCCCCTTGAAATCATATGGACCACGTGTTTCGCCGTTTCTCCAAATTTCTAACGGTTTCCCAGATCTGCAGGGGGGGGGGAATTTACAAACACCCTGTATATGAAATTAGCAATAGAATATTTATTGAGCTACCAAAAGTTTGGAAATATTGAACAGATCAATTCATCGTAATTAATCATTAATTTCACTGTCACCTTCGAATTCGGAGGCCTTTGCGCAATTTATCTTAAATAGCATTAACTCTGAAATAAATTTTCGTAGAAGAATGTTGATTTAGCACCAAAAGTTTTCAAATCTTAAATGAATTAATCCCAATTAGTGATTTATATCTCAAGGTTATTGGTTTAAATTGAGAGGCCATTATTCGATTAATGGTCAAAAAGCGAAACTATTTGTCGTAAAAGAAGGTTAATTTTTACACTGAATGAAGGTTTTCAAATGTTAAACCTGAAATGTTGAGTTCAAATTAAAAGGCGTCTATTCTTTTTAGAGGCTGGAGTCTTAGCTTGCAAATAATTTGAAGCAGAACGTTGTTTGTTGAGCCGTAGTAAGTGCGTTAATTTATTTTTATATACGTTCATAAATAATATTTTTAGCCACAGCAATTAGATAACATAAGCAAAGGGTTCGAATCCAGATACTTCGACATTTTTTTAACGCAAATGTTATTAAATAATGTTTTAAAATGGCTATTATTAAATATATATTCACATTTGTTATTCGTTTGTGAGAGCTAACGTTGAAATTTCAACCCGCAATGTACTTTTTTTTTTGTTTGTTAGGGTTATGCACCGGGAACCGCCGTAAGGCATTACCTCCGGTGCTTTTTAGCCTAACATTTATGGCCACTTTTTATTCAGACGTTAAGTGCACACATTTAAGACAACACAAGTGAGTGCGCGGACGTTTAGCCAACACAAGTGTACACACTTAGAACAGCACAAGCGTAACACCCATGCCCTAGCCAGGAATCGAACCTGGGACCTCCGGCGTGCAATGCCATGGGACTAACCACTAGGCTACCGGGGCCGGCAACCAGCAATGTACTAGTGTGATCTCGAAGATAGACAGAATAAAGCAAGATAGATAGATGATCAATCATGAGATGAAATGTCAGTAAAAACTGGTTCATGATAACATCATATCTGGTTTACAATGGAACACTGGGTTCCAGTATTATGATGAAACAAAATAAAAACGGCAATTATCTTCCATAGTCATTCTTCTTATCANATTGAATTTCAACTTGGGCGTGAACGAATAAGACAGTTAAAGGACAATGATTACAATTTGGACGATTCATTGAGACCCATTTTGACATCTGTAATAAAGTATTGTTGATTGCATTGTACATGTGTTGGTTAAGGTAGGTAAAAGTATGATATTATCACCACCATATCTATATTAATCCTACAGGATGATCTTATTACATTACGCAAATACTGAGTTTTAGATTATATGAATGTATAGTCCAAGTGTTAGTCTATATTTTATTTATCATTGGATACCAAAAATGCAGTAATGATCTCTTGTTTTTTATAACTAAAAATTTTTCAGTCTTAAATCAAATTTGAACTTGAAGACTCACAGCTATGAATTTAGCAATATGGCCGCCGCACTATACTTCTGCAACATATGAAAACGGTACAAGCTAATAAGTGTTATTTGACGAACATTAAAGAGTATAAACGGAAATATATTTTTTTAATGAAACATACCCATGTAAAATCCTAGTTCTTCAATTACCACACACTGCTCTAGAAGAATAAGTTTTACATTATTGTTTCTGTAATTTTGACTGTCAAACACCGGCTAGCAGTTAATTTTACAAAACAATATCTTCGATACAAACTATGTCGTAGTTATCAGACATCAAGAAATTTCAAAAGGTTCCCTAACTCTTTCTGTTGCTTTAAGGTAACATGGTTTAGCAGCGAAAATGAATTACGCACGTCTGTGAACATCTAAACGCAGCTGAAGTCAAGGATAGGTCAAGTGTGGCCCTGCGCTTGATGAAGAAGCAGCAGCCACAATATCTATGACCTTAATAACTCAAAATATTCTTTAATACGTCCAGGCCCAAACCTGTGTGAAAATTATGATGGTCATCATAGATTCTACTACAGTTATTTTACGTCGTATTCTGCCCGTTGAAATTTCAACGTAGTCTCTCACAACCGAATAACAAATTATAAATATATATCTACACATATGTTATAAAAATCCTTGATTTTTTATGTACAGTATATACCTATGTAGGTATATCGGTATGTATCTGGATTCGAACCCGTGACTTAAGGTTTAACCCATTAGTAATGGATTACCTTATTCGGCATTTGATGATGATGATATGGTGTTTTACGTCCCATCACCACACAATGGGTCATTAGAGACGATGAAACAATGTTTTATTGTGATTAATGAAGGTGAACTTAATTATATGAACAACACACACATATATGACAGCACAAATATCCATGCCTTATGCGGGATTCGAACCCGCAACCACTCGTTCTAAGGCGCGCTGTGCTAACCACTATCCCAAGTAGGTCGGCTCGGCATTTGAAAATTGTCGGTGTAAAAATGAAACTTCTTATACAACAGATAATTTCTGATGTACTATGATCATTATTTTGAACGCGTGTATCTGATATATCAATCACAGTTGGGATTGAAACACTCAACATTTGAAAACTTTTGGTTTAAAAATTGCCCTCTTCTACGGAAAATTATTTAAAAGTTGATGCTATTTCCGATACATGGAATAAATGCCTTTGAATTGGNAACGGTGACCACACGGTAGGTATAAGCGAATAATTGTGAATTCGATTGTTCAACTTTTCCAGTATTTGATTATGATGATGATACGTGGTGTTTAACGTTGAATTGACACGACGATGAACAATGCTTACTTTTGATTAGTGAAGATGAATGGACAATCACAAAGATCCATGCCTAACGCGGGATTAGAATCTGCAACCTTGATCCAGACCAAGGCACTAGAGCTAGCCACTAGAACAGACAGGTTGATGCAGTATTTAGCAAACAAATAAAGATTTTACGACAAATAGTTTGTTTTGTATCTTGAATCATTTTATATGATTTATTTCGCCTGCTTCTAAATATAATACATTTCCATGGATCCGAACCCGTGTCCATCAGTTTTAAATCGTTGAACTCAGTAGTCCTGCTCAAAATATTCAAACATTTGGTGCAAAAAATGAACCTTTTACGACAATTAGTTCCCTAGATATAGTTCCTGCCTATAATTCGAATAGAATCCTCTGGGTTCGAAATCGTGACCTCGGTAAGTAAGTCAACAATTGTGAATTTGTTTACTCAATATTTTCAATCTTAAGGTATAAAAATTAACTTTTTACGACTAATACTTTTTTATTTCTGTCTACATTTTGTGTGAGCTACTTTTAAATCGAATAAATTCCTCTGGATTCGAACTCTTAACCCTTACATTTAAATTCGTGTACTCATTTATACTACTGAAAATTGTAAAACCTTTGGTCTAACACTCAACCTTCTACGTCTTATACTTCTCTTGCTGATAATTCAAATAAAAGCCAAGAATTAGCAATCGATAAATGTGCAAATTACTGATGCAAAAATGAACTATCCACGATAAACGGTTTCCGAGAATTCGCTTTCAAAAGATCTTGTGCTTATAAATATACCTAGATTCAACGTTCAGGAAATGCAGATCCTATAATTTTCAATCCTTAGTTTTGATATACACTCTAAGACAAAAAAATCGACGCACTCCGAAAAAATAATCCGATAGTAATGAAACTTTACATGCAAACACCTTTCGACCAAATATGCAAATGATAAAAAATTCACAGCCAATGAATGAATATTCAGAACTACAACGCATTGAAACTGAGCACCATGGTGGTGTATATAAGGAGCGAACCTCGATTTCAGGAACAAAACTTGCAGTGGATTTCGATTGCGTTTACGTACCTTGATTGTAACAATGCCTTGCCACTACGAGCATATGAAGGAGTTTGAAAGAGGGCGTGCGGTGGGGCTGCATGAGGCTGAATGGGCATGTCGACGAATCGCTCGGCATTTGGGTAGGAGCGATGAAGCAATTAGACGATGTTGTCAGGAATGGGTCCGGAATGGCACATTTTGGTGGCAAGCGGGCAGCGGACGGCCTAGAGCGACGACAGAACGGGAACACAGAGCGATTGTCAGAGCAGCTGTGACAGCACGAGATTCGTCGTTATCAACCATCCAGCGTGAGACAAACATGGAAGTGACCACCCGGACCATTAATAGAAGACTACGAGAGCGGAATCTATACTCGCGGTGCCCATTACGCCGCCTACCACTGACCAGTACGCACCGTCAACAGCGATTGCAATGATGCCGGGCTCGTCAACGTGGACTTGTTCGAATTGGGAACGAATTGTCTTCAGTGATGAGTCCCGTTTCGAACTGAGTCCCGACGACCAGCGCAGACGTGTGTGGAGACAGCCCGGACATCGTCAGGTTCCTGCTCTTACTGTCACACGCCACACGGCTCGAAAACAGGGAGTTATGGTCTGGGGTGCCATTTCGTTTGATAGACGAATCCCTTTGATAGTCCTCCGTGGCAGCATCTACATCTATATCTACATCATACCCTGCAATC
>KZ876470.1:43040-53893 GCA_003456935.1 Machilis hrabei
ATCAGGAGGCGAGCACTCTAACCACTAGGCCAACCTGTCGGTGCCAACTATTGTACATTGCACACCATTAACCCTCCATTATAAACCTACCTCTTCAGAGCATTGGCAGAATTCATTAGATCCCGAGCCTCCGTAAAAATTAAATTAAAGTAGTTATAATTATAATGGATGACTTTTGACAGAAATAAAAACCGTAAGTTCAAATAGGGCCTACTTGATTTTTAGGTTGGTAAGATGATTATTAGGGACTTTTCTAAAGAAAATTAATTTAAATCGTGACTTCATTGCAGCTTCTGCTCTGGATATACTGAAACGTCAACATTGGCTAGGTTTTCAGTTAGAAAATGCAAGTTCTGTTAAAAAGGTGTGCACTTGTGTTCAGTGTTTACAGTGCATAGAAGGGTTTACACCAACACAACATTACCATATTTGGACATGCACAATTATTATTCTACATATATAATATTATCCCATTTTTACACTTCCTGTACAATTAAGTAGATTAGAATTCAAATACTATAATTACATTACCTATTCATAACAATCCTAACCTCAATGCCAGCTGTTCCAACTGCAATGGCTGCTGGCCTGGGACTTAGATGCAAGATAAATGCTTAGCAGCCACCCAAAGTCCCTACTAAGTTATCTTACTTACAACTGCTAACTAACACTTAGCTGAAGGTGGTAGAATGCACATTTAGAGTTGGAAGAAAGATAAAAGTTAGGAGGAAATTATAAGGTGTTTGTAAAACCGGCCCTTAATAAATTAGGTTAACTTTAATTTCTACCTTTAGACTTGTGTCAAGAAACTTCAATTCAATCAAATCATACAAAGAGCGTAAGAGCTATAGAAACATACTCGTAAACTAAAGGACCATGTCAATGCTCAGAAAGATTGCCTGGAGCAAAATATGTTACACATATATGCAGTAAGATTTTGATAATTCAAGGTTCTAAATTATCCTGGGGTAAATCCAGCAGACATCACATTGGCAAGAAATTGCTGGAGGTAAAAATCGTTTGTTCAAATTGTAAATTCCTGGACCTACTTTCAAAAAGTAAATACAAATCAATACACCAAAATTGTATTTTATTATCATCTGCAATGCACATGCCACGAGTACAGAAACTAATGTCCTATTTACAAGTACCTACACTGGGTTTGTGGTCACTTGAGCTAATCTCTGTGTTCAAAATGTAGTAAAACATATTGGTTCACCTTGTACTTACCTGTTATGCCTTCATCGATTGACAAAAGAACCAGCTTCAATCCATATTTATATCTTTCATTTAAGAGTTTCAGAACATAGGCAAGAACTGTAGAATCCTTTCCTCCAGAAGCTGCAATAGCAACGTAGCTGTCTGGACGAAACAGCTGTGCTCCAGCAATCGTATTGTGAATTTCAGTTTCAAAGGCCCAAAAGAAACAGTCTTTACAGAGTGCATCACCTGTTTTTGGTCTCTAAAGAATGAAAAAAAAAATATATACTGAAAGAGTTACTGCCGACTCCTTTTCGTGTAGGGTGTTAGTTTGATTCAGCTACAGGTATTTTTAGGTAGAGGAGTAAGTACCGTACTCAATTGTTAGTCAGCCTGTCAATTTAAAAACAAAATATATTTCAGCACACAATGCAGTGCTGTACTGGTTCAATTTATCTATGTTGTCTTTATAAAATGGGAATTAATGTCAGCACACAATTCACAACTGTACTGGTTCAATTTATCTAATCTGATTAAGTTGACCAATTTTTATTGCACCAATGTTGTGAANATGATGTAATGTATGTATATTTGTGACTTATCCTATGCTCAATATGAGTCAAAAAGGAAGTAATAAAGATTTGATTTGATTTGATTTGATTTGAAGTACCTAGCCTATTACTTTTCAATTGTTCTACTCTAATTTAATTTTTTTTTCTTATCACAGTACTGTATCTAACACAAATGTTAAGCAGAATATGGTTCAGCTGAATAATACATTATTTTATATGTAGGCCTATTCTATAGCCTATGACTATACACTGTGATATCAGAATAATGTGACCACGCCCTGATTAATACTAAACCTGCCCACCATGTCACAGAGTGCACGTGACAAGGTGGACCACATGGATGTATTTAAGCAACCGGCCAGGACAGATGAGCCATTGTGCATAACATGAGCAAAATTGGCAGAGGAAGTGATTTGACGGACGTTCAAAAAGGAACAATTATCGGCTACCGAGTCAAGGGTGAGACTTGAGAGCATCTCTGAAACCACAGACTTTGTGGGCTGTTCTCGAACTGCCATAGTNAGGGTGTCCAAGAATGGACTGCTGGCACACCTGAGTACTCCCCGACTTCATAACTGTGGAGCNCCAAAGGCTATCAACTCCGGAGGAGAATGTCGCCTCCATCAAACTGTAAAGGGCAGTCGACATGCAACAGTCCAGTGCATTATTTGACCACAAAATGATCACTCNCCTGTTTAAATCCTCTGTAATTTATTTTGAATGTCTGTTTTTGCTCTTTTCAGTCCAGCACAGCCACTTAAAAACAATGCTAAGTGCCTTTACGCTTTGGCAATCTTCCTTTGATAGTTTGTCTGCAGCACCCTCTCAGGTTGTGGAGAAGACAGTACGCACATAATGGCACTTAGCATTGTTTGAAAGTGGTTGTGCTGGACTGAAAAAAGCAAAAACAAGACATTCAAAATAAATTACAGAGGATTTAAACAGGTTAGTGCCCTTCTTGAAACTTAAATGAGTCCTTGTATGTAACTTTGAATGCTGAAAAGCACTTTGTAAGTTAAATAAAATAACTTGTATTACAAGGTCACATCCCAACCCAAGACGAGATATATGGACAGTGACAAGTAAAGACCTTAGTGTCTGTCATGTATTTCATAACTGNACTAGGAAGGTCACCGTAGCCTGCTGCATTGGAGGTTTTGGTGGCTATCATTATATTTTTAATTTTGTTTATCATTGCAGGTTTTAGATAGAAGGATTGGCTTAGCTTTAGTTTTATGTTGTGTTTTTGTCTTGTGGTGGTTTGACTGTATATTGTACATTGGTATTGCAAAGTTGGTTTATCTCTGGTCCTAATTATAACACTAAAGAAGCTACCTATTAAATATTTTTGCTGGGTCTGTTTCCATATAATTTTCAGTTGGAGTGAAACATTTGTTTGGGTACTGTACCACTTTTTTATCACAAAATGTCACTACTTTGTTCATATTATTACAACGATATCTTTGTATTACCTTCAATATGGCGTTTTTCCCACATTTTGCAGTACATATAACTGGCATTTTCAACTTTATAAACAAAACAAATTTAAGTACGTGTTTACTATAAAGTATAAAAGTGTTGACAAATGGAAATTGGAAAACGCATTATCATTTGTCATGTGTTTTCAAGGAGAGTAATAACCACATAATTTGTACAATTTCTTTGTGAACTGCGAAAAAAATGACTAACAAAAATAAAGTGACTTATTTGTTTACATATGTCTGCTAATCTGGAAGGAAATGTCATATTACAATTATCTCATGTTTTACGTTGGATATTTGTAAGTAGTAATTGTAATATATGATTGTATTCATTGTAAATGTGTAAGTATTAACGTTGTTTTTAAACCCAGAACCAGCGTACTGTTTTTAGAGAAATTCTCACTTGCGTTGCTATGGTAAACTAGAGTAAGTTTATGCTGTACTTTTTTGTAGTGCATCTTTCTCAAAAAAGACGTCCCCTCTACCATCATTAAGTATCTCCAAGGATCATTACAGGTAATTTTTATTTGATAACATTGGAAATTATTTCACTAAGAACACAAGTGTTCTGCAAGACATATTTGTGAATAACCATATATTTATGGCTGCTAGATTTCTACCTACTGGCACTGAATGTTCACTTAAAGTCTCTTTTGTTTTTTCTTGTAACCTATAAATAAAGTTTATATTTTTTAATATTTGTTACCTGTTAGGTTAGTAATTTACCTGGTGTACCCCCCAGTGGCTGAAGGCTGATTTAGGTATATGTGGTTATGTGACTACCCTACCAAAACTTGTTATTTGTAACATAGATATAATTAATTAATGTGGACAAATGTAAAGATTTGACAACCACACATCCACTCAAATCAACCATCACAGGAACATTTTCAACAGGATCTGAAACTCTAGGAATACCTACTGAACTATCACGTCCNGGTAGGCCCAGAGCGCCTTCTGCGCAGAAGCCACAATGAAGTCGCAATTTAAATGTTATTTTCTTTAATAAGGCTTACCTAACTGGACTAACCTAATAATCAAGTCTTTTTGCAAACAGTTTTTTATTTCTGTCCAAAGTCGTCCATTAGGACCTAGGGGAGCCTANGAACGGTTGGGACACTTTTCACATTTATATTTTCTGTACCCTGAATTTTAAAGTTAGCTTTGAGTTTTATACATTAAAAGAAACACTGAATCCTGTGTTTCTTTGTGTAATTTATTTGTTCTTCCAGTCCAACTCCGTTAACAAATATAATTATTTTTCACAATGTGTGCATATTGTCCTAAGTCTCCCTTACATAGGTAGGCTTGGGACATACGTATGGGAGGTTTGGGACACACAAGTAATACAATGACCAACTACCAGTACTGTACTTTATGCATCACTAATAATAAAAAAATAGTTATCCTTATGCACAGCCTCTAAATAAATGCAACTGCAAGTCTGTTACCATGTTCTTCACTTTCATTATTGCTATGGTGATCACTCGCCAGGACTAACTGAAGACTCACCAGGATCACGCCTNTTCATATATAACAGTAAAACACAAGGAATTATTCAACTTGACTAGGACAATGTCTGGAAATGAGATCAGTTTCTCAATTAAATGTCACTTAATTTTGACAATCTTTCTCTGAAATTTAAGTAAAAATATCAGAAGGGTACAAAATAATAAACACAAAAATATCCGGCTTAATAATATACTTATTCTAGAATAAAACTTACTGTGTTTCATCAAAGCAGAAAATGTGTGCATGGCGTCACCTTTTAAAGCTCTTTGTCAAATTAAAAGTGTTGTTTGTTTTTCAACTCATGTTCAATGTAACTATTTAAAACATCTTCGTATTGCAAGAAATGGAGCAAAATTAACCTTTGACAAAATAAAAGGTGTCGCACTGGTGAAGGATTATTAATTAAAGGAAAACACTGATATCGCAAATATAATTTCAACTGAAATGATAATAAAATGAATGATCTTGCATAATTGGACAAATACACCCCCCTACCCCAAAAAAAAAATGTCAAGTTCATTGATTAAAAAAAATTAAAGATGCTCAAATTGCTGACCACCAGCAAGACATTTCTTGAATCCTTCTTGTGATCTGCGGATTTCAGCTGGAGTTATTTGAGCACACGCCTGCCATATCCGTGCTCGTATATCCTCAGCAGTTGTGGGATGTTCCAAGTACACAAGTCCTTTCAATCGGCCCCACACGAAGAAATCTAGCGGTGTCAAATCTGGTGATCTAGCAGGCCAAGCGATTGGACCCCCTCAGCCAATCCATCTTCCTGAATACTGAACCCCAAATATTCAACGTTCCACCTTGTTTAACTCCCCTGGGGTCGAAGATACGGTATAGCCTAAAACAACTTTTTAGACACATGTTTCTTGAAAAAATGAGCTCGATTGAATGGTGAAAAAAAATACTACCCACTTCCATTTAAAAATTTCTAAAAAACAAAATTTTCACTCCGAAAGTCGCCCTAACAGATTTCCTTTGTAAAGTGTAATTAGAAAAATGAATTCTAAGCATGCGATTTACCTATGTAATTTTTTACCGTGTTCATCTGACTACAGTATTTTTGGAAATTCATAAACCACTAGATAAAAATTATACATCTTTACAACATTTTTAATTATTAGTACGTCTCAATTAGGGTGCACGGCTTCGTCCACAAATGTTTCCTCTTGAATCTTTTTTTTTAATGCAATACAGCCCACCTCGCCGGTCTGGTGGTCAGCACATAGTAGTGCAGATTAGCACGTTGTAGGTTTAAAAGCTGGTTAAGACGCATGCTTTTATCACTGTGCTTTCATCCCCATCTTCATTATAAATACAAGTCATTTCATTGTAGTGCAATGGTCCATCAGGGATCTGTGCCACATTAATCTGGCAAGTATTACTTTTCAATTGTTCTACTCTAATTTTTTTTTTTTCTTAACACAGTACGGTACTGTATCTAACACAAATGTCAAGCAGAATATGGTTCAGCTGAATAATACCCTTAATGTTTACATTATTTTATATGTAGGCCTATTTTATAGCCTATGACTATACACTGTGATATCAGAATAATGTGACCACGCCCTGATTAATACCCACCATGTCACAGAGTGCAAGTGACAAGGTGGACCACATNTGTATAACTAGATGAACTGCAGGAGATAGATGATTTTTTTTATATACATGGAAAACAATTTTGGATAGCCTGGGAAGTAGGAACACTGAAATAGGGCCAATGGTTGTTTTTGTAGGTGCCTGTGAGATCTCTACAAGTCGAAAAATCGCCCTATTTTTACTGTTATTAGCCTACTGACAAAAACAGAAAATGACCTTGCTTGCACATGTGTTAATCCACTTCACTTTTAAAACGTAAAGAGGTAAGGAGTCAAAAGTTCATGCTGCAGAGATATAGAGCCTAATAGGTTTTTGATATTTTTTTGTAAAAATGGAACCTGACAATCTTTGGAAATTATCACAACACTACAATTCAGTATGATAATAATATAAGTTACATAATTTGTTTCATTGTTTTGGAGGCAGTCTTTGAGTCACTGCATCGCAATAAAAGAGTGTTGTGTGTACTGTAAATGATGCTTTGCCTGTTACCAGCTAAGTCACTAATTAATCTGTAATTATTTACAANTAGTAGGCCTAGTTAAAGTCCTTCATAATGATCAGACCATGAATTATACTTCATTGCATTTCACATCTATTAGTTTGATCAAGTTGCAAACTACAACAAGATACCAAAAGTGATAAACTCGCGATGGGAGGTGCTGCCATCTATTATTCATTTTTGTACATATTTCATTAGCGGGTGCTGTTTATTCTTAAAAAATAAGTTTCGCTGCGTAATTTTTTGTCATATAAAAGTACGGTACGTGTTTACATTCAGTGTTAACCTTATTTTATACAAAAGCCATTNTAGTATTGAAATATGACAATTTCATAAAGGAATGTGATGAAACATGTACAGAATCAGATATTAGATGGCAGCACCTACCATCACGTGTTTATCAAATTTGGCATCCAAAACCTTTAAATTTTTTTTTCCACGGACAAGCTAGGGCTTTTAACCACTACTTATTCTAGGACACTGTAGTGGCGTGGCGTCTTAAGGGTGTTGGCTATGGCCAGGGCAAAAGTCACGCTCCCGGAGAACAAACAATTTAATTTCTGGCTTATCTTGAGCAAATCTGGGAAAATAATCCATAAGAGACATAGAGCAAAACATAACGTTTATTTTGGTGTAAAGTTTTCTAAAACTAATTATAATGTAATATGTGTAACAAGGTGAATTCGGCAATTTTGGCTAAAATAGGCGTATTCACCTAATTACACATGTTATAATTTAATTAGTTTTAGAAAACTTTACACCAAAATAAACGCAAGGCTTTGCTCTATGTCTCTCGTGGATTACTTTCCCAGATATGCTTAAGGTAAGCAAGAAATTAAGCTGTTTGTTCTNCGGGAGCATGATTTTTGCCCTGTCCGTAGCCAACACACTTAAGGTTAGTGAATAACATGGTTATATTCAACCGACAATGTTTTCAATATTAGTGTGGAAAGGTGCACTTTTTATGAGTGCAGCGTATTCAGCGATTGTAAAACAATAAATGTAGATAGGCTATTCATACCGAGTAGTTGCTCGCATATTCAACACCGCTTAAACTACTTTAAGTTGTGATTTGCTGTACAATTATTTTAAAATAAATTTCCATGGGACTATTGTTCTCCCAAAATATCAGACGAACATTTTATTTTAAACTTTGTTATTACATGTAGTCGGTGTCTGTAGTTTTAATAAATTGCTGGTGCTTGTTCTACATTCACACACACACACACGTAAGTGGTGTTTATGAATATGTTGCTTTACTTTCAGATCTCTGAAAAATAGGAGCAATGAACGACTCTCCTAGTACTTCACAGAGATCAGGATATACCCAGCTTTTGAATGATAATATGCAAAGACACCAAATGGACACAAGATGTGATGNAAACCCAGAAACTAATCAGATACACATTCGGTATGAGATACAAGGAAACCAAAATCAGCCTTCTGGAAACNGTCAAGAACAGGTGTGAAATAAATACAGTATTGATAATTTTATTACAAGAAACTAATTTGTGTGTTAAATATAATTTATATTTATCTTTTCAGGTAAATAACTCAAACATAGGGCATGATAATGGTAGTAAAACGTCTGTCGCTTGCTGGAACTCCGAAGNAGCCGAATGCCAGGAAGAGAGCTCTCGTTATGACTCTTATGGACCAAGAGGAACGAGTCAGACTGGAAATAGTGTAGATTCTTCGATGCAGCAGCAGTGTAACACCAACTCGACCACAAATGACGTTCCCGTCAACATTTCGTTCAGCGACAGTGGCATATCCGATGTCGGATCGCCGTTGCGTCTTCGGCTTACTAGTTCTGCTCAAAGCAGGGAAGCGGGGAAGAACTATAATGTACGACAGCAGCAACCTGGACGTTCTCCAGAATTAGTTATTCCAACTACGACGCAACCAGTGCAGCGACCAACTGTTCATCACATCCCTTCTCCGTTAACGGACATCCAAAGTCGTGGTAGAGTTCACTCGCAGTCCTTTTTTGAAGGAAGACACGCTAATTTCAGTTCGTCCTCGCACTTACCAAAAACATTTAGCACAGGTGGACGACAGCTATACAAAGCCGAAAGTTTGGAAGAAGACCTGCCCAATTTACGTGCCTTTGATGAGGAAATATCTGGGATTGCCCCTCTGGATGGAGGCTTTAAAAGATGGGGAGGGAGCAGCAACTCGAGCAAAGACATCGACGACACCGACCAGGGGCTGTTTGCCGACGATACGATTCTTCCTCTGAGACCTCGTGAGAAGAGACATCTCGCCCACATCGTAAAATTCCAGATGGCAAAAGAACGTGATAGGATGACCAAGCAGTTTGAAGAAAAATACCGACGCTACACNGAAGCAAAGGAGATGGAAATGCTACGTGCCCATCAGCGCTTCGAAGAACGCGTTCATTGGTACGACAATAGAATGCAACAGTATGATCACATGGTCCAACGCTTGCTTGCACTTCGAGGATCTAGAAATAAAAATGACCTGCTTCCTTCGTCAGATTTGGAAGAGTTTTGGCAAGAAATTGGGCAGCCGAGAAAAGTCGATGACAGGGCAGTTATACTTCCGGTACAGTAATGTTTATTAGTATATATTTATTTTTTAATAGCAACACATTTGTTATATTGGGTATTTTCTTGTCCGGGAACAATATATATAAAGTGGTATTCCTAGTTTACTGGGCAGTCAGTTTAATTAGAAGCTGTATGTTTNGGAAATTAGGTATTACTTTCCTCAGTAGCACTATGTCTAAAAATTATCCACAAATATTTACACCGGTCTTTGACTGTGTGGTGAGGAAAATGTAAATATTTGTACTAATTTTTAGACATGGCGCTATTGAGAAACAAAATATACAGGATGAGAGGATATGGTACAGTATTCACAAAAAACAATTCACTTACATATATCAACTGACTAACAAAACTTGTTGTTGTTCAGTAGTTTAACAAAACCACATTTTCAAACTGTTACACATAGTTGTATGTCACATTGTTATGGACATAGAAATGACCACAACGAACTTAATAAAGGGTGTATATAAATGAAAAAAAATGTGGTCTGTGGCCAGGATCAAAGCCACAAGATGAGCCCTGTACCACTATGATGGGCAAGTGACTGTAAGACATATCGCATGTAACGTAGCCCTCAATTTTGTCCATTTATGAATATGGTATCACATTGCCTATCAGTAAATGTTCTTTGACTACTGCTTTGTCGTCACCAAGTCTCATCCTTCAGTGGAGCCAACATCCGTACGCCCCCCTTTGATAAAAATGATGAGTTAAAAAGGAATTTGTCAAACAGTTTGGACGAAATGTCTTCACGATTTTCTTCTTAGTCGTCAGTGAAACCACGGCACACATCTTTTTACTGAGTATCACAAACACATTCTGATACATAGCAGTTTCACAACACACTGGCTACTATGTCAACCTTCATATCTCCACTGCTGTAAAGAAAGTACTAATACATCTGCTCACAATGGATGAAATGCCAGGTGAATTGTCGTTCGTGCCATGTGAAAATGTTCTGTCTTATGCAGTTCAGACATTCTTCAGTAAACCGTGGTAGAGCGGTTAGTAAACGGGCTCTTTTACTAGAAATCAAGGGTTCAATTCCAATACAAGGCTAGATGTATTGTGTATTTTGTTTTCATTTTTGGTGTNCAGATGGCAATTTTTNTTTAGCATTGCTTAAGTTCCTGTATGTGTACATTCATCNGTTNGACACATTTTTTGTANTAATTCTAGTTATTTANATTTTNTGACCTTTATTGTACTTTAATCTTCNTATAGACCGCCAACAAGATGCGTACAACAGAACTGCAAGATAGTTATGAGAGACGACTTACAAGACTTGGACGACTGGTTGAAGAGCTGCAGGTGTGTATGTCTACTTAAAATAAGCTTAAAAATGTACTTTGTTCATTTTTTGCTATTGCTATTGGATTATGGTCCCACTGTTATGACATCGCAG
>KZ876473.1:18127-28289 GCA_003456935.1 Machilis hrabei
CAAGTGATGATAAGACCTGGGTACCTCTGAAGAACATTCTAAGGAAGCTCACACCATTGGAACTTACAACTGTGACAGGTCGTTCTCACACCATCACCCCTCAATTGTGTGAAGAAATNTCTCAGCTCTTTGTAAGACACCACACTTACATTTCACCCTGTAGAATTGCACTTAGGTAAAAATGTCTGATAAGCAATCTTGTAGACCATTTCTTTCTGAACAGATTTCTTTTTGTCCCATGTTGATAGCATACATAGGGGCTGAAAAATTTCAGTTTCCGCAAACCCTTTAAATTGCAAAAATTGCTCCGTTCTGTAAAACAAACATGGCTGCCACGCCAAAACAAAAAGCAATAAAAATAAAATAATGGTCATTTTGGACTCCCAACATGTTAAGATGTTTGCAAAAAAAGAAATCATTTTTTTTTAAATGGTCAAGCAACCATTTAATTCTTTTCTGGACCACTTGATATGGAATGACCCAATAAGCATTGTTGATCGTCCATAAATAACCCATCAGGTGTCGACAGGACGTTAAACACCACCTTGCCAAAGTGTTGTATCTGGACTTTGTTCTTTGTCCTGGAATCAGTTGCCAAACGATGATGTCTTAACATTCGGCCCTGCATCCCACACTGGTAAAGGTTTTCCAACAATATTAATGTCACCAGATGTGCAATGTTTGGGATAATTAGGGTGCTATGTTCTTTTGTTGAAATTTCGTTCTTTACACTATACAGCTTGTGCACTATTCACTGCAATATCACTGGCAATTTATTTTATCATATTCTATACTGTACGGAATGAAGGAGCTATCTATGTCTCTAGTATCAAAAAAATGTCGGAAATCTTCTACAGAAATGTCACACNTAAATATAAATATGCCACCTAGTTTCTGCAATTGTGACATAACAACACGTTAGGGCCAAGTTGCTGGATGTAGAATAGCATTGTAACGTTCTGTGTTAGCTGTCGATGCGCTTTTGTAATTGATTTTCTTTGGGACGTTGTTAACAATTGGATTTTCGTTTGGTCTATTACGCATTGGTACGACTGATCTCTTGGTAGACGGAGGTATTTTTCCCCTTCCTTCGTCTCGAATGGTATGCGTTTAAAATTGTGCGTTCGAATCGTGCTCTCGACAGACTTCTTGGGTTTACCGTGTTGATTTTTCAGAATTGTTAATGCACNGATTGGTCTACGAATGAGGTGATCTGCTTTAGGTACAGTCGTGTTTCTATTCTTAAGAGCCTTTGACAGCAACGACAACTCGTGCAATACATCAATCATTATTGCTAGATCAAATAAAAAGTTCTTGTTGCACATTCTGCGAACCATTCCTATTTGTGAGATATCTTTTGGGAAATGAGTGTAAAGAGCTGGATAAGTTTACCACTCTGATTTAGCTGACGTCACGCTACAAGCAGCCCAACATGGTTCGAGTACTCTCCCCATCTTCACAATTTCTATACCCAGATCTTCTGCAATATCTTTCAACTCAAGTCGATTTTTGTTTGACGTGTGGTACAGTCCATACATTTTGTCCGTGAACACTTTAAAGTGATTCGCCCGAGACAGCGTATTGACCGCATCGTCCAAAGATAGCTGAAGTCCGCGACTCGAACGACGCCACACTATTATGTTCGGGAATTTCTCACAACAGACTAGCTGCTGTCCCTGTTTTACGACTTAACATTTTTCTGGTGCTATCACTACAAAATGCAATTAAATTATCACAGAGGTAGTTTGCATCAAATCCATCTTCCACTAGGCAGGAGAAAAGCGCGTCGAGAACACACTGTNAATATGTTGATGCTAATTCTTTCAAGTTCATGAAAACGTTAACACAATTACTCGACAAGTTTATTTCACAACGCAAGTAAATAATTAGTGTGTTTCGTTTTGCTATCTTATCTCATTAGAAATTTGAGTAATTATTCACGTTGTAGTATATCTTGTATTTAAACAAGTACCTACGTCAAACCGTTCTTAATTTGCAGTTCTAATTCTGACGAAATACTTGGTCCAGTGGTTAGCACAGCAAGCTCTAGCCCGAGATGTTGTGGGTTCGAATCCCGTGAAGGTCGTGTATGTTTGTGATGACCACTCATTTTCATTTATCTCAATAAACAATGTTCATCATCCTTAAATAACTCGTCAGGTGTCGATAGGACCTTAAACATTACATATCATTATCATCATCTAATTCTGACACGGGCCCGTTTCTCTTTAGAAGACTATAAACCGTATTAAAAACTTGGACTGTACTTGAAAAGGCTGCATTGTTTGCTTTGTCAACTATTGTTTCTAGTTCCTGCACTTTATCGTAGTCAAGCTTGTTGAATTCATCTAATTTGACCACTTGGTTTGACTGAATTAGTTTGCCATGACTTGGAACTATATGTATGACAGTGGTTTCCCTTCTCAACTCCCCCATAACACACCAATTTTCATACATGTCTCCCAACCTGTCGAAGTGACTTGCAACCATAGGTACTGATTTTTGAAGAAAACCAACTATTTAAAAAAAAAAATCTTAAGTTACAAAATGTGAGCAGCAGTCAACAACTGGAGTTGAAAATTAATTTTGACCAACACACATGTTAAATAAATATATACTGAAAATTATAACAGGATTCGCATGAACCGCTGTGATGTTAAAAAAATTCTTCTGTAGATACCATTTCTCTTTCTGTTGGCAGTTAAGTGACTAATCTGTTAATTACTTATAGTAGTAGTAGTAGTTTAAAGACCTTTATATTAATCGACCCTGTAGTATATACCGCATTTNAAGTGTATTAGTTTCAACAAATTCAAAACTATTAAAAGGGTTGTAGAAGGTTTTGTGTCTCAAACTTCCTAGCTCACTTCCCAAACTCATTATAAACTGTGTATACACCCAACTACAATATGTGGTGTCAAGGTGCTAAAGTTGTTAACAGCAAATACATTTGTCTTGATTATGACTACACAAATATACAGAAATGCATAATTATGTCCAAGATATTTTATATGCTTTAATTTGCTTTGCTGAATAAGTTATATGCCACCTTTTTCATTGTAAATGCATTGATTTTTGTATTTTCTTTTATGTATTGCTACCCAAAGAAAGTTAAAGTTAGAAGTTGTAAAACTTACATGACAGATAGGAGCACCCTCTTGTTTTCNTTGTCCACACAAGTTTACCGTTAAAAACAATCACTTGCAGGCTCAGTATGGCGTTATGTTCGAGCATCTATGTCTCTGTCGGGCTACATGCCACCTTTATGTGACCCTCTGGATGGTCACCTTTTACTCGACGGGGGCTATTGCAACAATTTGCCAGGTAACCAATCACAAGTCCTGTTTGTTCTTTGTTTGTTTGTAAATATATGTGTAATCATACATCCTCCTTCTTTAGTACTTTCAATTTGCTTTTTCTGATTTGATTGAGACAGCAAAGCAAAATCACAACGTGTGCTATTCAAAGTATGTCTCACTTGCTTTTACCTTATCTTTCTAGGCTAGTGGATTAGTCTTAATTGTCTTCAGCATACACTGTTTGTGTTGAATTCTGTCTTTCATGGTGATTTTTTATTTAAGGGCATACCAAATATTAGATTGTTGTGAAGGCTCTGATTTATTGTGTATTTTTTTTTTATGTGGGTGTCAGGAACTATNTTTTCTCTTGGATGTGATAACATATGTGAAGCCCAAATTTTTAGTTTCCATCAGAGAACCTTTCCCATCATGTACGTAAATTAGTTTTACAAGGGGAGTAACATCTTCCTGTTTTACTCTTGTACGTAATGGTCTCGATGATTGAAGGTTTCCAGCTTTAAGTGGAGGATTGTGCTGACAGGTGGGAACATANAAGGAAATATTATAGGCTGATGAGGTTCATAAAAAAATTTGTCATATAAGATTAACCTTAACCAAAATACAGTTACTTTNAACCAGTGCTTTTGGCCTTGTGGATGGATTCTAGGCCCAGGAGTTTCAGGTGTAGTAGTGTTAATGTTTTCTAAATTATGTTATAGTATATTATAGTCAGTCAGTGTGTAGTGATTTAATCCATGCTTCAACTGGAAAGATCTTTACATTTGTTATTATAGTAGTTTAGGCAATTTTGAAGATATGAGCTCTGAGTATCTATTTTTGTAGTTTCTCAATCACTTAACACAATGTGCTTATAAAAAGTGCACCTTTCTGCACTAATATTGGACATATTATTGGTGAATATAGCTTTGCTGTGCAGTAGCTCTGTGCCCTTAAATTGAAACTTTTTAGGTCTCGGCATGAACATCTGGCCTTTAAATACATAATCTCTGCTGAATTCGGCCAAGAAAAGTAGACGTTACCACATATTTAAGGGAGATAATAGTAGATAATAATGCCATTTCGTGGGTATTGTGCCGCTTTTGCTCCTAGCAGATGCAAAATGTCTGGTGTAGCAGAGCTGCATCATAAGCGCGCCCCTCTTTCCATCAGGTGAAGTCTGCAAATGTTAGCCTTNTTCGTTTAGTTTATGCTTTTGAAGCTGGCACAAAGTGATGCCATCATGACTTTGCGACATTTTCGTGTAGGATTTTTGCACATTTCGGACATGTATCTCCAAACTTTTAACCGAGTTGCAGTCAAAAAGATAAAACATAATATACATTTTCACCATGTGCGACCTCAAAATTTCCATGGAAATAGTTGGTGTGGCCCTGAAAACTGGCCAATGCATAGTCATATTAATTTGTTTTTTACTAACTCTAAGATATTTTTTTTTCAGTCTTAAATATAATTAGGAACTAAAATAAATCATTTGTAATCTACATTCTAATTTTATTGCCTGTACAGATATATTAAACCAGCAAAAGGAACAAATTCGAGTTGGGTCTCTCCGAGAGCACTGGAAGGCAGATGTGTTCCAGTTGAACACTTCTGGCTTCTGGTCGGTGACCCGGGTATGCAAGGAAAGCTCTTGCGCTAAAACCCTTCTTAGCTGTCCTTCCTTGTATGCTGAACACCCAACCACTTAAGTGTGGTAGAGAAGTGTAGGGGATCGTTCTTCTTTCNCCTTTTCTCTTCACTCTTTTTTAGTTGTTCGCCTCATTCTCTCTTCCCTTTCTTTCAACACGTAAAGAAGGCCCTACGCACTACAGCTACCAACTGTGTCTTAGCTGTGCACAGTGACCACGATATGGTGAGGCGAGGATCCTGGACGTTGTGGGAAGTGATAACCATTGCAAGTTTCAGTCCACTGCAACTCAGGAACAACAAAGCGCTTTTTCATCAGTTGTAACAACACCCACACCAGAAGTAACTGCCTCAACTCAAACAGTACAAGTCTTTGTCTCTGCACAAACACCTCTTCCTGGACCACAGTGCACATGCTTTCAGAAACAGTCGGTCTCAAAACCTTCGCCTGCACCTTCTATATCAACAAATTAGAAGGCTGAATCCGATTCAGAGTAATGAATGACACCCTTTAAAGACGGCAGATAAACCACAAATTAAAGCAACCCAACCCTGACGCCATGTTAAGGCACCAGATCCTCCCCAAAAGTGAGAGCATTCTCGCTCTCCAGTTGGAGGATCTCGATCATCATCATTAACATCTGACATGATCGGGGACGAAATGATGGACAGCGATCATCCCATTGCTACCACCACAGGGACTTTTAGGAAGCCTGGGCAAGCATCCAAGAAACAACTTCCTACTTTTAATCTTAAAGGCTTGTTTACAGTGGAACTGTAATGGTTTGAGTATGCACTATGGAGAGATTCAGAAGCTAATAACAGATTTTAACCCAGCATGTGTATGCTTATCTGAAGCGCACCTTCAAGATACCGACCACTATTATCTCAAAAACTACACCACTTATACACTGGGTTACTGTGTGTTTGGTGGGGTTATATTAGCTCTGAGATTCCAGTTAGTATCAAACCCAATTCCTCTCACTTCACACTCCAAGCAGTAGCAGCTAAGATCTTCCTCCCTCAAATGGTCACACTTTGCTCCATCTATCTTCCACTCAAAACAGATGTTTCACGCGGAGAACTACTTACCCTCACAGCACAGTTACCTCCACCTTTCCTCAATATGTGCGATTTTATTGGCCAACCCTCAATTTGAGGTTCTAATTATGACTCTCCTTCTGACATCTTACTTACCGACATGATAACAACATCACATCTGTCTATACTTTCCTCAGCTTCGAATATGCCAACTCTTCCTGCATTGACTTGTCTATTTGCAGCCCTACCTTAGTGTGTCATTTAACATTCACGATGATCTCTGTGGATGTGACCACTTAACCAGGGCTCCAAAGACACCAGATATCTGAAATGGAACCTTCGTAAAGCTAACTGGGATCTCTACCGACATTATCTTGACTTACCAATAGCTCAGGAAAACCAGCCCATAGACCAACACGTAGCAACCGTCACGAATAGCATTATAAGAGGAGCCACCTCTGCTATACCCCGCACGTCACCTAAACCTAGACGACCTCCTNACTCCTGGTGGACAGAGGAATGGGCAAATGCTATTCGTGACCGGAAGAGAGCGTCAAGGCTATTTTAACTTCACCCTACAAACAACAACTTTGTAAACTTTAAAAGCCAGACGCATTATACGAACCANCAAACGACCAAGTACGTTTTAACCANCACAGCTTCCCCTCTTGTTTGAAAAGTGTGGGATAAACTATGCTGTGTATCGGGAAAGGCATCTTCCTCCTCCACACCCCATCTCGTCCAGAACAGCGCACACATAATTTCACCACCTGACATTGTAGCTGCATTAAGGGAATAGTTTAAGTCTCTAGTTCTTCACATTTCCAGCCACAGTTTCAAGTCTTTAAAACACTAGCCGAGCAACAACAGCTAAGATTCACCTCCCATAACCATGAAGTATACAATTGTCCATTTTCGGAATGGGAGCTTGACGCTGCCATCAGTTTATCACGTGACACTTCTCCAGGCCCAGATGACATACACTACCAAATGATGTCACACCTGATGTACTGAAATACTTGTTGCACTTTTATAATTAAATTTGGGCAGAGGGTCTCTTTCCTCAGTCTTGGTGTCAGTCTATAGTCATACCAATTTGAAAGACAGGACAAACATCACCAGTTATTGTCCGATAGCACTAACTAGTTGTTTGTGTAAAATCTTGGAGTATATGTCCTTTTACCTTAAATTACTCAAAACATGCCCCTTAAATTTTTTTGAAAAAATATATATAAAGGATCGACATTACTCAACATATCCTCAAAATTTGAAGGAGGGTCCACCCAAGGCATTACCATCAGATAATATACTAAGTTATGGGAGTATGTCTTATTTTTCATATGTATCATGGAATTATAACAGCATTAATTATTTAAAACATTTAACACAAATTTGGACTGCATGTAACAACATTTTTTTATGTGGCCTCATTCATCTAATCTAGAGAAAGCATTGGATAGTTCATGTTAGAGCTACCAATGAAATGTTTTCGTGTAAGACCAATTACAGACACTTCTGATCGTAGAGCAGCCAATGGAAGAACTTATTATTTTGACCAATTGAATGAGGAATCAGTTTAATATAACCAATGATCCAACAATCATTGATGTATGGTTCATAAAGAATAGTCTGATCTATCTTAATATCTGGTGTACAAGTATGGGACTGTTTCTATGACAAGAAAAAACTAAGTGCTTCTAATACCTACAATTTGTAGCTGTTCATATGAGTATATTTGTGTGTGATGCGATATATCTATAAAGGCTGTTTTCTTTTAAGAAAGCTGTTGCTAAAATGGATTTTAAAAAGACACTGTTTTGTTGTAATCCTTTTGATGAAGTCGGCCATGCAAGAGTTAGGAAGAATCTACGTAATGTGCAGTCTTGGATGGTTCAAAAGTGCAGTGATATTTTAACTGGACAGAAGGTATGTAGCAGATGTAGAAAGAAAATTATGGATTTGCCAGGCACATCGACTGCAGTATTTTCCCAACAAAATGAAGACTGCAAATTGGACAGTGATGTCACAATGATTGCTGCAAATGTGGCAGTAAGTGGTTTGAATGATAGTCTCCAATCTCTTGGAGAGTCTCCAGTTAGAAAGAAGAGAAAGCACGATAAACAATATTCACCAAAAAAAATGTTTAAGAGACTTGGTTAAGTACTGACACAAACGTATGTACCATGCAGTGGTAAAGAAAGTGATGCTTGCCTGCCCAATGCTGATTCTGAAATAGTGAAACAGCTGAAAGATAAATTTAAAGTTGCTTGTACTAACACTGAAAAGATCCAAATATCGACAGTGCTACCGAAGAGTCGGAGCATACGCAGAGTTGAAACTGAATTTGGAGCCTTTAATTATATGGGAAGAAAAGCAAAGCAACTGGTAAAAGAACATGGTTTATTAACTATAGGCCTACTTAATCCTAAGCCTGGTAGGGTCCTGAGTGAAAACATAGTCAACCTTGTGAAAGCGTTCTGCTGTAGTGCCTAGTGATGAAATAAATCGTCGTATGCCTGGGAAGAAAGACTTGGTTTCAGTTAGAGAAAATGGTTCAGGAGTCCACAAACAGAAGCAATCTGAAAGAAGTGGACAACTCATTTAAAGAGAGGGATCCACATTTGAAAATACGAACGTCCGAGTCGTGTGAATTGCGACCCAAAAACTGTGTATTGGCTGGTGCTGGTGGGACCCACAGTGTGTGTGCATTTGCACTATACGTCAGAACACTAAACTCGTGCTTACAGGTTGTAAACTGAAGGAACTAACGAGACATAATGACAATCCCATTAATTCTTACAAAGACNGTCTTGCACAGATTATAATATAACCCTCCTCTGCCGTCGTGTTACTTAGGAGCATGTGGAAATTGTCCAGGCACGTCAGACTTAAAAGAATATATTAGAAATATGTTTGACATGAATGGAATTGATGAGATAGTGTACAGACTGTGGATACATACAGATAGAACAACACTTCAAACTGTTATAAATTCTACTTATGAATTTCTGGATTCATTTAAAACAAAANTACAACAGCTGCTACCACAGTCCTTTATTGCAACCCAGCAGTCATGTTTTCCGTCACAACTTTAAAAAGGAAGGTCTAGATAACAATGAATATGTTTTAGTGTGTGACTTTTCTGAAAATTATGCCTGTATTCTTCAGGATGAGGTGCAAGGGTTCCACTGAAACAATGCACAAGCCACAATTCATCCTTTTGTGGCTTACTACAGGAACCCAGAAACGCATTAAGTAGGTCANGTTTCATACGTTGTGATTTCTGATTGCCTCATTCACGATACAATTGGTGTTCATCTTTTCCAACGACATTTAATTAAATTCTCGACTACGCACTTTCACAGGATACCTAAGCATATTTATTTACTACTTCTCAGATGTGTCGGCAGCACGATATAAAAACAGAAAAAACTTTATCAACCTGTGCTATCATCGTACAGATTTCAATGTGTCAGCCGAGTTGCATTTTATTTGCCACATCCCATGGTAAAGGACCCTGTGATGGTGTAGCAGGTACTGTTAAAACATCTAGCTGAATGTGCTAGTTTACAATCCCCATATGCCTCCCAGATTATGACACCCAGACAACTATTTGAAAGGTCCTCAGACACTATTAATGCACGTACCTTCCATTATACCACCATTAAGGAATATGACGAGGAGGCTGTGTTACTTAAGCAACGTTTTGAAAGCATCCATACAATTTCAGGTACACAGAAACTGAATTGTGTCATACAGTCTACTAGTCTCACCACGGTTCATACTAAATTATACTCAAATTCTGATGATAATATGGAGAAGTCTCTGGCTGCAGAACTTCATGAACTAGAACTGAAGGACGTGTCAGGATTTGTTACATGCATGTATAATTGTCACTGGTGGGTACGTTATGTTTTAAGTGTTAATGAAGATCAAGATTAATTGTTTACATTCTCGTGGACCATCTCCTTCATTTTTATTTTTTTTTTAATTAATGATAAGCAATTCACGAAAGGGTGTAACCTGTAATGCAAAAGCACCGTGAGTGCCAAAAGTAAACCTAGAACTACGAAGAAACCAAGTATTTATGAGCCTTAGTTTTGAAGGTTTGAAGATTGTATGTATCAGGAAAAACAGTTGAAGGTAGTGTGTTCCAGAGTTTGGAAACTCGAGGG
>KZ876482.1:0-22561 GCA_003456935.1 Machilis hrabei
ATATATTGCTGAAAAACTATGTTATTTAAAAATGAGTAGCATCCTTATCAAAACAGGTTGTGGGGCACCCCATGTGAACCCAAATTTCTAAATGATGATGGATACCTTTAATGTTGACAAAGTTTTGTGCCCTCAAAATAAGGAATGTAAAGGTAGTGTACTGAACGTATGTGCACACACAACCGTCGCATAGAAACGCCAGACCTAGAGTTGGAATAACACACACAGCATTTGGCGTGACAGCCAGCTACTCTACTGTGAGTGATCATATTCTAAAGAAACAAGATACATTTTTAAAGAACCTATACTTTATCATGTTTCCGATTCCACAATTTATATTCTTTTGTTACTTTTTCAATTACGAATGTCTATACTCAAATGATGTCAGTTTATTTATCTTACAGGTTTTGAACATCACAATTTCTATGAACCACCACCATTCTCGATGACCCATCCAGGAGTGCCCATGGGAATGTGATGATTTAGCATACAGGCACAAATGCAACGTTTGCAGTTAAAACAATTTTAGTTTTTACAGTTATACGTTGTTGTAGTGTTACCCAAATAAGTTTTTTCGTGTCATATGTATTATTAGATTTACATTACATATGCACACAGTATTGGTTTCCTTTGTGAAGTTCAACCTTACTTCAAGCTGTCTGAAGGTTGCATACACAAGAAGCATGTGAATTTCTTGTGGGTTTATCTTATTTATGTTTGACTTTTCTTTATTTTAAAAACAAGTTTTAGATATAAACTATGTTATACGGGAGTTGCTCGCGGCAATTAGTTGTCGTCTCTTGCAAAAGCGGGCAACGTTAAGTATGCATTGTTTTGCCACAGGGTAGCAATATACAGGCTGATGTTTTGTCAAAGGTGAGCCGAGGCCATTTCAACAGTATTTCCACAAGATACTCAGAGGGACGAGTCACGACTGAAGCTCCCTCGTCTTGTTATTTATTCGAGAAGTAGGGCACGGAGCACGAGATTCTCTTGCATTGTTGTCGTTCCAAGTTTTTTATGCAGTTGAGAAATGTGTATGTCCCATTAATAGAAGGTGTGCATGTAGCACTTACATCCTATTAACAAAAGGAAATATTAATCACAATATGTACTCAACACGTGTGTTACGTCTCAGTTCCGGATAATAATTGTTGAAATGGCCACTGATTCTATTTATTGTTTATGTTGTGTGCACTCTTTTAGTCTGTCAAGAGAGAAGTCGCAAACTGCTGCTACAATTTGATTTTTTTAATACAAAAAATAAAAGGCTGATTTTTACGCATCCAGCTACAGTGGCGACTTCTCTTTACGCAGAGAGGTGTTTGTATTGTTGTTATTATTTTTTCATANGCACAGGACGTAATCATGCATACAGTGGAGTCTCGGGCATTCAGACTGGGAAGCATGAATTTAACGAAAAGCCACTAGGGAAATCAGCTGTAAATCTAATGCGTATTTTTGGTCATTCTTTTCGAGGTCGATTCGAGATTGGAACCGTTTAGGACGTGAATAATAACTTGTGGTGCCTCGTGCACCCCCTGCCAAGTACCTTACCGGTTGATTGCAAGGTATGACGTAGATGTAGTAACGGTCTAAAACACAGTCACGACCTCGGCACACAAGGCACAATTTGAAGCAGCTAGTTCATTCCAGGATCAAAAGGGTGGGAATTATGCACAAGGACATATGCAAGGGTAGACACAGGTAGAATCTTTACATTGAGATCGTTCTTCCTTCTCGCTCGGCTAGAGCAGTAAGAATAGTCTTTGCATGCCATGGACACAACTTCATTATGGATCTATGTCAAGACACAGAAGCTGGAATGCTTTTGATGAGCAATAATAATAAAAAGAATTCATCGATAAAACCACGTCCTGCCCTCACAAACTGGACGTTTTAGTACATTACTCTATTTTTAACTCCACAAAAATATTTTTTTTTATAGTGCTTAGTTGGATTTTGTAGATTGTCTGGTTAGCTCCAGTACTTTCACCAAGCATCTTGGGATCGCTGCCGAGAACTGTTTGGAATTTTTCTCCGATACTGGAATTTGAACAAATGGCCCACAGTAAAGTATGTTATCTATTTAGCTGTTAAATATCCCAGATCACTTTCCTTGCTTCGAGATTCTGCTGTATAGATTTGTGCATTGTGCCTTGTAAATATGCCTCGTCTATTGTCGTGCATGACATTACCTTCAAGTCAACAGGGTTTATGTAGAGGTCTTGTTTTGTAGTTTCATATTATACTCTAGTCACAATAGTTGTGTTTATTTATAGACTCTTTAGATATAACCATCTATGGGTACTTTTCACTGTATTTCACATCTGTATATGCATAGTGTTAAGTTTTACTGCATTATAAAGATCACTTACTTGCTAGCTTGTGGTCTCAAGGTAACATGGACCATGTCAACAGGCTTGTCGACTTACTGCAACAGCACAAACATTAAATGTGAAGTGCTCTGACAGAATGCCCCCATCCCCCCCATTTCATATACAGAAAGGTTGATAATAAAGTTATTGTTTTCCATATTTATGTGCACCTTTGTCTACACAATTATTTCATAACAAAATTAATAATTTTGTAATATGGATGTATTCTCTGACGTGGTTTTGAATTAATGTTCTTGAACATTTTGTTCACTGCACTAACAAAATGAGATGTGTAAAATAAGAATTATGTTGACACAGTCAAACATATAACAAAGTGATATCTGAATGAAATTGATATGTACATAGTTCCCATAGAAACTATCAAAAGCCAAAATACTAGGTGCTTATTTAAGAAATCGTGACCTGTATCCTAAAAGTAAAAAAATAAATACAAAATAACTTCTGCAGTGTTCTTAACTCGCACCTGGAAGTCGGAAGTTTGAGACTTATTCACGAACACATTTTCAAAACAACTTAGTGAACTGAATCCTGTACACCTTGAAATTATAATTCTCTGTTAAATCACTGTTTTGCTTCTCGAGAAGAAAACTAATAATGAACAACGAACACATATTTTGACTAAACCTTAGAGTATGGCAAGTGCCTCGTGTCATCCTTACACCATGAAGATTTTTACCCACAGAACGGCCTATTACAGCTCTACTTTTTCCCTCGAGTTTCCAAACTCTGGAACATACTACCATCAACTGTTTTCCCTGATACATACAATCTTCAAAACTAAGGTTAATAAACACTTGCTTTCTTCCTAGTTCTATGTTTACTTTTGGCATTCACGGTGCTTTTGCATTACACCCTTTCGTGAGTAACTTGGTTACGTCTAATGGAGACCTCGTGCATGTCATAATGATGTTTAGGACGCTTAAATTTTGTTACTCACTTGACACATAGGTGGAGGGGAGTTCTTTTACACTGAACATGTATTGAAAGATACCTTGAATTGAACTTTGTTTATTAATGAAAGTCTGAAAAAAGATGCGAAACTTCCACTAATGCCGTTTCACCTTCATTTATTAATTATGATTAATCAATTCATTTTTTATGGATTTCATCTTCGATTGATTTATGTCTGAAGATGCTAATTGGCAGTTGGAGAAATATCTCAAAACTGATAACATTCATCACAGACAGCATAAAGTATGGAAACTGGCTTTTTGGTTGCTGTAAACAATTGATATGAAATCCTTTTCTGCCTTTTGACATACATAAAAGTATTTACAGCGATTTCGGACCGAGTGAGGCGAGCGACCGTGTGACTGTTCTTTTTTGTGTTTTCATACGTCTGTATTGCTAAATAAATGAAAATAGGGTTCACAAACTATTTATTATAGTGTCTAATTACTTTTAGAATTGAAGAACACAACTATAAGCTAGCAATACAATAAATAAGTGATATAAACAGACTTTGTTTTGACTGATTTCATGGCCATACCAACTGTTGTTCAGAATAAACACAGCAGTTTTAAGAGGTCTAATAAGGTGAAAATGCCCATGATGTTTTGTCTTACTGATAAAACAAATTACTACAATGTAATTTCATTCAGGGTACCCATCTGAATGTTTATTTCGGTTAATTATACGTGCCGAAATATGCACAAATCCTGTGGAAACATGGCAATGTCGGAGTGCTTTCCAGTTGGTACAACCAACTCGAGTGACCTCAACTAACACCAAAAGAGCAGTTTTAAAGCAATAGCTTGTATTGTTTACAATGTTGCGTTGCCACAGCAGCGCCATCTGTTGACTGGGAACAAAAGTGTCCCAAAACCCAGTTAACAGCGAGATTATCTACCAATTTCTTTTAAATATTTGGTAGAAAATAAAACAAGCGTATTTAATTCAGCAGAAAATATAATTTTAGAGGTCAGATAACCCAAAAATTATTATTAACATAAAAAAAAAGTTGCATAGGTATAGTAGCATCATCATAAGACTAATACAAAACAGGGCTATCTATATTCAACTGACGACATGTCTGGTATTAATGCAGTAAGGTGCATTTTTTATGAGCACAATATATTTTTTAAAATAATTTCTATATCTGAGCAAAATGTGTTTATTATTTTATTCACTAAATAAAACAAAATTTGGGGGTATCTCTTGGGGGGTNAAAAATTAATGTTTTGATTCATTCAAATGTCATCTTACTCTATGCAAATGTTATTTCGTGTTCATAGAAAACTTTTTCGTGGATGATGTGATTTATATTTTTGTTAATACAGTTCTATTTACAGAAAATAAAAAATAGCCCGTTTTACGAAACTGCATGTCAAAATCACATTTGCTACTATAGTTGCAACTATGAAGGCAATGAAGTACTTTATCACTTAATCTCACTTTTGTATAAGAATCCAGTCAAATGAGATTCAAATCATTTCAATTTTAGATTAATGAAAATAATGATGTCTTTTTTATTTCATAAAAACATAACTACATTGCTCTATTTAAATCTGTCCATGTTGCTTCCACAACGAACATTTAAAATAAATAGTGACTAAAGTGTGAAACGATTTTAAAGTGCAACTCAAAGTTAAAAATATTCACCATGCAAGCAATGTGGACTGTTTTAAATTGAACTCCACTTACAAAATTCTACCTTAAAAAAAAATCAGTTATACTTCTGATTTTTTTGTCCTTATCCCATAATATTGACACGAGATGATACAAGAGATGTATTCATGACCATACCAAATTATCCGAAGTACTGGAATGTACTTAGCACTTACTTTACCACTTTTTTGCCATTAACCATAATAGTATTAGGGCCTAGTCATAAATTTGAAGGGCTAATTTTTTTTTTCAATTATCCTTCAGTTTGGGCGTGTTTCCCAAACNATGATAAGCACACCCTGCACGTACTTGAAGAACATCAAAGGGCACTTGAACTACTAAACTCTTAATTCATTACCAAGACTTCTGGCACTAAGTTTTAAGTTAGTCGAAGTTGATCAAATAACGACACACTCATCCACATAAACACCCCTCACAGTTAGGTCACAGTTCTGAATGGTGAATACTAAATAATGATTTCAAAGGGGTGGGCAATTACTGAATGTTTAGGAAACCAGTCTACTGCATTGCATACACCATATTTACACTGGCTTACATGAAGGTGAAAACATCATTGTATAAACAGCACTTTTTCTGTCATAACTAGAAGAGTCCAAGGCAATTGCCACACAGAGAGAAATTATGATTTTATCCTAGCATGTAAATAACAGTAGTGATTTTTGGGATGTTGAGTTTTATTTTTGTGTATAACTCATCACTATAAAGAAGAGTATACTTTAAAAGTTGGAATACCAACTGGATCATTACACCAAAATGCTGATCAGAGCAGCTGAAACAATAATGTTCCAGTTAAATACAGTTCATTAAAAGCATAGCAGTATGTAAAATATAAACATCCTCAAAATCTAGTGAAGCATAACACATAAAGGTGCGACTGTCGGAATCTTTCATGAGGAACACATAAAGTTGGGCCCCATCGGTAAGTGTCCAACGTAGAAGAGTCCACAGCTAGCTGTGTTGAGAAGCCAAACTTAATTGGCCAGATGGGGTTCTCCTTTAAGACCTATCTTGACGGTACTGTTGAGCCCATAACCCCACAGCACAACACTAACTGAAGGACTAAAACATTCAGCACATTTTTAACACTGCAAATACAAGATGTCTACTTAACGAAGTCCACGAGAGCACGAGGCCAATGAGGACGTAAATTTTAATGAAAAAATAACATGTGCATCTTTGGCATACAAGAGCACACACTGGGAATGATTAGAGATTCTCTAAAAATGTTTAAATGAGAATGTTGTATTATTACTTTTATTCTCTATTTTCCACTAGATTAACAAATCAGTAAAAAGTGTGCAGTAATGATCCTTTTTTTTTAAGGAAGCATTTAAAGTAAGGAACAATTTAACCTCCCCATCCATTTATAATTTTGAGGAGACTGCCAACACTTCCCTTTACCCTAATGGGAGTCTCTTCACTAACTTAGGCCTATAAAACACCCATTCATAAATAAGGGTGTGGCCCTCATTAGCCTCCTCCCTTTACCTTTTGGTTTTAAAAAAACTATGGCCAAGTACTTACTTATAGACATCCTATATATTCTGTAAAGCACAATTTTTTTGAGGCTTCCGATTCTAAATGGAGCTAAACCTCTACCAATTATACGCATATAGATTCCAGTCTACAAATAACATCACCACCAGTTTAATTTGTTGTGAAATACATGCACAAAATAGAGCGGATAATCGGCACATACAGGTACTGGACACGTATGCGATATCTCCCAACTACTGCACCGTGCATACAGATGTGAATCGCATTTTTAAAATGTTTTTCTTAATCAAGTAAAAAATAGTAAAGTACTTAAAAAATAGTTTTCACCACTGGTATGGGATAGATAAATGTTAATTAAGTGTGCTCACTTGGCTTCGTTTAAGTAAGAACAATTCATTCTAGTGAGATTAACTCTGTGTTAGACTTCTGAACTGTTAAAAGGATTACTTCACACTAAGTGTTGTTAAAAATGAAGTTATCTGTACTGGCACACCTGATAGAGAATTAAAAGAAAAAACACAGTATCAAATTTATTATGTTAGCATCACAAATAATTATGAAACCAAACAGTCTATTTTTCAGTTCAACTTCAATTTATTAATTGTAGAAACACAAACATCATGCATAGGACTTCAAACAAGTTGGCAAAGAAATTATTTTTCAGTTTTACTGCATGTTTGAAGATTGTACACTCTCTTGCGATGGTAGACAAGACTCGATACAAACGCTCTTCAACATGCGAAGTGTGGTGGACAGAACGTTGTATCATCAGTATGAGTAGCGTGACGATTTGGTGCACCTGGAATACAAAGAAGACTCACTGGGCAGCAATATGCTTTGCTTGTGGCCCTGTGGTTAAATGAGAAGCCTTGGAAATTCAGTTGTGAAGTTAATAAACAAGTACAAGCTGTGTGTATTAACAAAACAAAACAAGTTTCATCATGGCGAAAACAAAGCTGAATTTCTTTATGCATTTAAAAAAATTACAGGAGTGCTGGTGAAATGCATCTCCCCGCACATTATGTATGCCCTGGTGGCTTACCAGAAGGTGCACTTTAACGAATCCTTACACATACTGTAGACCCGACATGATATTCTGTCCACTACACGTCGCATAATGAAGTGAGAAAAATTAGTGCATGTTAAATGACAAGAGATGGGACTACTTTCAAGCATAGGCAAAATGTAGGGTTATCTATCATGTAGGAGTAAATCTGACATAGTGCCATAATAGCTCGTCTTTGTATGAACCTGGTGCGATATACTGCTACGACAGTGCACACAATTTTTTCCTACAGTCTGACAAGAAAAACTGAACCCGAAACATAAGATTAGAGTGCTTTTTCTTTTGTTTTTAGTTGCATAATACAGATTTAAATGATAAAAAGTGTCCCATTTTTTTAAATTACAATACCAACGTGTCTATACTTAGTAGTCAAACTTTAACATTCATCTTTTTAAACAAGTTAAAAAAACTTTGCATTGATTTACATTTTCGTTCTATACCTGGACAGCCACTCGAAAGCTTGTAGTTGTTCAAAAATGTCATGTGGGACAAATAACAAAGATACAACAACAGCTTGAATTTATTATAATTTTTAAGTACACACAAATATAACACAAAATAGGAAATGATTCTTTACTGTGGTCAACACATTATTCTCTTATGGCATTTTAGGTAAATAGAGATCATGTTCAATTAACAGTTTTGATAAAGAACACCACACACTCTCATACATTAACACTTGCACAGCTAATTGAGTCTTCACACAATAAATACTACAAATCTTAATTCTTTCAANTGCTTTATACTCTCATTCTCGAATAATGACCACATTTAAATATACTTATTATTAGCTCTGACTCAGTGTTCCAGGATGCAAGTAGTTACCATTTACCAAGGAACTGACAGATCCCGAGGAATGTCGCACGACTCCCGTAGATCCGGGAATTCGGATGTCTATCATTTCCTCTTCATCGTTTTGGTTGGCTAACTGGTATCCTGGGGGACTGGACACGACGTGCTTCTCTCCTTGCCTCGAAGCCAAGAACCACATGACAGAAAATGTACAGATACATAGGAAAGTACCAAGAGTGACAGAAAAAATGAGCACCATTGGTGTCGCATCCAGGTGACACCCCACTATCCATGGCCATGACATTTCACCCAAGGCTGCTCCGATTACGAAGGAGGCCGCCACCTTGTTGGTTATGTCGATGTACTTTTCCAACCACAGGATTCCCGTGGGGAATACGGATGCACATCCGGCTCCAAACAAAGCCGTTCCGAACCACAACATGCCTTCTACTCTATTACCAAAAATACACAGTACAACAGTTCCTGCAGTGCACAACGAAAGATCGAATACCAGAATCGTCAAGGGACGAAAAAGCTTCGAGCCAAATATGGTTAGAAACCGCAACATAGAAAAAGAAGCCCAAAAGGTAGCTGTCAAATATGACCCGGTCGATTTCGACAGATGTAAATCGCTTTTGACAGCAAAGGTTAAGAGCAGCTGTCCGTACGCCACTTCCATTCCCACATACAGAAAAAAGAACCATGTCATGAGACCAACTAAAATTACAAAAAGTTTTCTATCCATCTTGAGTTCTGCATCTACACTATCTTCCTGTTTTGATTTAGGGTCTCTTGGATTGTAACACAAAAAGCCCAAGAAAATAAGTGCAACTGCAAAAACTATTAAACCTATAATCAGATAAAGCAGCTGCATTTTTGATAGACCAGCCTTTTCTACATTGGTAGCAAAGAGATCAAAGACAGTTGTAACATCTTCGGTATCGTTGTCATACGTTCCCGGTTTGAGACGATGGCTATGTCTATGTGGCATTTCTGTTGTAGAGGTTGTGTTTGGCAATGAAAAGCTACTCATCGTTTTAGTTGCTTGCTGCAACAACGTAGAAGGTGAAGTGGGAGCACTATCGTTTGCCTTATCCGAAATATCCTGTACGTCGAAAAAACTTTCGGAGAAAACCAATGCAGATTCATCCGCTTGTACTTTGTGATGAATATACTCACTTCCAGTTTCTTTATTTTTTACGAGATTTTCGGGTTGCGAGTCACTAACGTTTTCGTCGGAAGTGCCATTTTCCATAGTTTCTCGCACGACATTTGAAACGGCAGTGACAGGAGGTGAACTCATCACTGTTGGGGTATCATAAACATTATAATTTTGCTCTTCTTCATGGTTTAAATCCAGTGTAACTGGAGAGACTGCTTTAGAGTACTCTATTTGTTCACCATCTCTATTGGGAAGGCTTTCTAACAGAGTTACGGGTTCACTAAGACTGTCCAAGTTTAACTCGTCTATGTTTTCATTGTCTGCAAAACTCTCCAAATCAGTCCCGTCTAATGTGGCGGTATCTGTGAGAAATGAGTAGATTGTGGGAGTGATATTTTGAAATGCTGTCAAAATACTTGGAAGCTCTTCCTTAGCCGAAGGTAGAGGCTCAGTAGACGTTACGGTCTGATCGACACTAGAACCAACACTTGTGGGAATAACTAAATCCTCAGGAGGAGGTTTCTGAACAGGAACCTTTTCCCAGTTTCTGCTGTTATCGAGTTTATCGGCATCGGTAAAAGACGGCTTAGGCTTGGGAGTTCTCTGAGTAAACGCCGTCTCGGGCCGATTTACGTCGGGTTGGGACGACGAATCGATGTTGCCCAAAATGGTGGTGGTACTGTACAGATCAGAATCAAACAAAATCGTCCCCTTTTCTTCTAATTTATTTATGACAGTGGAAAGAAAAATAGTTGGTATTGCAGACTCCAATGTGTTGTGGTTACCACTAAAGAATGAGCTGTCTGAAGTTTTTGAGATATCAGACCTTTTATTTCGAATTACAGTTTCATTAAGGCGGTTTATGTTTGTGATAACTTCAGTCACAGGTGCCAGCGAGTGGTTTGTATGGAGGGACTTGTTGAGCATTAGACTAGTCTCATGGCGTTCCAAGAACGGTTGTGCCAAGAGTGGAGCAGTGAGTGCTCCAATGCCAAAACTGAAGTGTAGAGCTTGCATGAAAGGTCCACTGTTTTTCCCCCACAAGTCCAAGCAAAGAACGTTGCCACCTATAACATATGAATTCCATTGTAGCAGCAAAGTAATCACACACATACACAACATAAAATTACAACACCTGTAACGCTACACAAGTTTTCAAATTTGTATCCTTTAAGATATTATGTCAGTGTCACACATTTTAAGTACAAGGATTTCAATTTACTACACCTACACAATTTGCCCTGTTGAACTTAAGAGCATTAATTAGTTTGTATTAATAATACCATTGGACATAGTTGCAAAATAGTAACATCTGACGATTGAAAAAGGAGAAGAATTGTAAACTCTAAACTATATAAACCTATGAAAACTAGTACCCAAATGAAACCAATGTCCTTAAAATCCAAGTCAACGGTAACAATTACCGTGAATTTTCTTTATAGCTGAACAAAAGTGTTAAAAAAGTGGACCACTTTGACATAAAACTAGTAATAAATTACACTACTAACAGTGTTTGCAACATAATAAGTACATATCAAGACACCTTGAAACATACGATCCATTACTCAAAATTTTTCACGTGTTGCATACACCGAAAAAGAAAACTCTCCCACACACACAAAAAAAAAAAAAAAAAACAGCAACAGACAAGCTCGGGTTGATTAGAAATGAAATGTATGGTAATTAAACATTTTCGGCTAGCCTCTGTTTGGCCTATTGCTTTATATAGTCAACTCTGTTGGAAGTGGTCCGTAGGAAGTACACAGAAAGCACCAAGGTATAAGGAACAGACTGTATCTGTATTGGAAGCAAAGACTCATATTTTGTTTAGTATTTATCATTTCTTCACATTAATATCATGGCAGTTTTTTTTTTCTAAAGCGTTATGTTCATTTGCTGGATTTACTTGTAGCTACTACAGTTCTGTTGCCATTAAAGTTTGACTCTATGAAATGGTACTTCTTATTCTGGACCGTTTGTTTAAACAATACTGTCAAGTTTTCATCGTCCTGAACAAGTCAACATGGTGGGAGCTCGATTTTGTGTTCCTGCACCTTAAGTTATCCCACTTTGACTGTCTTTTTGCTAATGGTTGCTGCATGTTCATATTAGCAAGAAGTGCGATAGGTTGAAATAGGTAAGTGCTTGTATCACGACTCTTTTACTGGCATCGGTAAAATTTCTTGCTATGTATATGGAAAAAATGTTTTGTACACAAATTTAATTTTTTCTGAGACAGTACAGAGCAATCTGTATTTGTTGGTAACAGGAAAACATTTATTTTTCAACGTAAAATAAAGATTAAAATTTTNCCTCAGAAAAAGCATGCATACTTATCTGTATTTTACACTTCTTAACTCTGGAAGTAATTCAACAACCGAAACGTCACTTTAAGAGAGAAAACGTTTTCAGGGGTGGTACCCCTTAAACAGTTCGTCATTTATTTTGACCCTGATATTACATTTCAACCTTTAATTTCTGGCATTAAAGATTCTTGTCAAACCTGTAATCAGTATAAAGTACGATCTTATGTTTCAAATTTAGAGGCGTTGCGTGTAAATGATTTTAAGTTTTCATTAGTGTTTCTTTATGTTGAAAATCCTGTTTGAAGATTTTGATGCCCAGCTTCACCTCTCTTTTCCATTAACTTTAAAGAATTTGGACTGGAAATATAACAAAAACAAAACATGAGGCGTTCAGAAGTCAATATGACTAACTCCGTTTTGAATGAAATTGAGATAATCAAGGTTGAAGTTAAATAATCACAGTTAATTCTGTGATGCATAACAAATATTTTTTTAAAAATATGTTGACCCTGTTGACGTAGTTACTAAACTAACGAATTAAATACTTTGACCCCTGAATAATATGTAATTTTGACACCTTGCAAACTCAGTAAGTCCACAATAAACAATATTGGAGTTAGTTATATTGACTTCTGAACACCTCATATTAGGGTATTTTAATGCATATTTTTTCATCGAAAAATTACTCCAGTTTATTAAGACGGTGAGTAGACTCTTGGAACGGCATAAAATCAAAGTTCCACTGGACGTGCTTTTAGTATGCGTCATTTTATTATTGTGAAAATTGAAGTGTACACTTACCTTGCACATTTTTAATGTGCGTCAAAACAGTGTTTACAAGCGAGTCAGTTGACGTACACAGTTACGTGTCAACATGCATCTCTGATATCTAACTCTGATTATTGTCTGATTGTTTCGTCAGTGGTATATTAATTTAAGTCGGAACTGTGCTGGATTCACTGCACGACTGAATTACAGCTTATTTCGGACATTAGCTCTACGCATAACGGGTTCATTTTGGTCATTATCTCTTTACACAACAGTGGCAGGTAGCTTAGTAATTACTAAAAATGTGCATGTATTTTTAAGATGTTTTGTGTTGTCAAAAACCTAGTTTTGTACAATATTTATCCTTCACCATTCATGAAACACACTTCCTCTTTCTTTATTTCTAATACAAAGGTTTTTTTAACTTATGCCAATACAAAATATAAATGGGTGTGTAACTTTACATGATATAACAATTACCTTAAAAAATCAATGATTGATCAAATTCAGAATTTTGCAATACTCCAAAACACATAATTACTGATACTAACGCAAAGTACTCATATATTCCCAACTTTAATCTGCCATTTCCTTTTTGTTTATAGTATCGAATATAGCAAGGTTTTCTACGGCCACTCAAACCCACAACTATACCAAACCAATGTAGAGCTACAACACTGCACATGGTTTCATCTGGACTCTTCTCACTATTAAGTTGAAACCAGCCCACTTAACAGGAGAAAAAACTGAGGGAAGCATACTTTACATTGGTGATTACTGATCGAGTAATAGGAGTACTGAATTTTGAAGCCAACGTTACACAGATGCTTGAGAGAATCCCATTTTACAGGTGTAATTTCTGAAGGAAGGCCACTTCACATAAGTAATGGCCGAAGGAAACAAATGTTACAGAAGTAACTGCTGAGGAAAGCCCACTTTACAGAAGTAACTGCTGAGGAAAACCCACTTTACAGGAGTAACTGCTGAGGAAAGCCCACTTTACATAAGTAATGGCTGAGGGAAGTCCATCCACTTTGAAAAAACAATATCTCGAGGGCAGCCCACCATTTTTCATTTTCTAAACAGTCAATACAAAACCTGCACCAGCTTACCTGTATCGAGGAATCCTGTCGACGTTCCTACTACTGCCACTGAGGCTGAGAACATCCACACCGTCTTAAACCAAGGTATACTGGTCATACTGATAGCAGTCACCAAGAGACTTACAAAGAGAAGAAAGGTCCTATTGAATTTGTCAAAGAGGATACCACCTGCATAAACAAAACAATACATTTGAAATCTGGGATGAAGTATCTAACAAAGAATCTCTACCAAAATATAAACACACAAGTTAATAAGGGTCACTATTTCCCATGGCGTTATTCCTAGAGGATATGGCAAGACTGACCACATACCTGCTGGTTACACAGGTTAGAAAGGGTACTTTGATAAACTAAACATTTTACTAATACAAAAAATGTGATTTCAGAAACTACTAGACATTTTTGGTTAATCACAAACTGGAGACATTTTTATTACAAGCTATCATTAGATACAGCCAATGTGAAAACCTGTTTTTATTCAATCCTGATTTCCTATTAATTATCAACTTTCTACTTGCTAAGCAGTAAACAAAAAGGAAGACACACTTATCACATGCACAATATTACAAACATCCCCAGAGTTAGTAACAGCTCCATTCAAAATTAGCCTACATTTGGGATCATTCGGAATACCACTCGTTTGTGTACGACGTGTAATAACGCAAAACACACGAGGGTTAGAGATTGCGTTCAGTGCTCAGTTATGCGAGTGTCTAGGAAACGTCAACAAAGCACATGTAACTATACACTTAATGGGAGAACGTTAAATGTTGTAAATGAGTATAAATATCTTGGCGTTATTGTTAGTAGTGACCTTTCATGGAATTCACACGTAAGTTACGTTGTAGGAAAATCGCTACGTAGTCTTCGTTTTGCCCAGAGAATATTGTTTCGATGTCCACAATACGTTAAGCAAATTGCATATAACACATTGGTGCTTCCAATTATCCAATACTATAGTTGTGTTTGGAACCCATATGAGGTTGGATTGCAAAATCTTCTTCAGTCAGTTCAGCGTAAGGCGGCTAGATTTGTTTTGGGTCGTTATGGTAGGACAGATAGCGTAACGGAGATGTTAGACGAGTTGGGCTGGGAATCTCTTAATGTGAAGCGTGAAAAAAGCAGAATTAAGAGATTGGAGCAACTAAACTCCACTCGGTCGCAGTTAAATGTAAGCAAGGTTATAAAACCTGCAACATATATTGGTAGGCGCGATCGGGAAGATAAGTTAAGGGAAATCAGCTGTAAATCTAATGCGTATTTTTGGTCATTCTTTCNGAGGTCGATTCGAGATTGGAACCGTTTAGAACGTGAATAATAACTTGTGGTGCCTCGTGCACCCCCTGCCAAGTACCTTACCGGTTGATTGCAGGGTATGATGTAGATGCAGTGCACAACGCTTATTTTGATAAACGGAGACGAGAACCCTCGACTTCTGGTACAAGAGCTGGCTGGCTAACTAGCCAAATACTCTATAGCAGTCGGCACCAGTTAAAGATGGAATGCGGGTTGTCTGTACAGATTAGGTTTTTCTATGCACATATTTGAGATATGCTAAAATTACAATTATTATTATTGTCTACACCATTCTGATTCACGAGTTTAAGGTTTTAAAGTCAAACTGCATTTTACATAACAGCAAGTATTCAAATCATTAAAAAAAATTTGTCAGGCTGTGTCAAACTAACAGTATACAGAATTTGCAAAATCACGAAATTAGTGTAACTGCTACAAGACACTGCAGATTTTTCTCGGAAACTAACACCCCCCCCCAATATTAAAACAAAATAAATACGATCAAACATTTTTCGATGACGAATCGTTTCAGAGATGATCCACGATACTGCCCAACCCTAAGTGGGAATCAAACCACACCTTCTTGCTGTAGAGCCTGGTGTGCTAATCACAAGACAAAGCATGTCAGTGCAGTTTCTATGACTTAGTCTACAATTATAATGGTATACGCCTGTACAGAGGTATTTTTTTACACAGTTCCGTGACATCTAGTAGCAGTCTGTTAAAAAAAGCTTCTGATGTGCAGTGATGATTGCATTTAAATTACTGTGACCAGACCTTGCTCTATTACTTAAAGTATGACTTCATGTGTAGCTTTCCAAGATGCAATAACTGTAATCTGCACTAGACAAACGAAAGGTTTAACCACATAACCAAAGTCCCCGAGTTTTGTCCATTAAAAAACGTGTTCATGATGATGATGACGAAACATTAAAGGACAACCACAGTGTAACACCCAAGAAATAAAACGACAACCCTTCACGTATAGCACCGTGGATCTCGTTGCAAGTAAAAATGAATGTCCCTTTCTATGTCCATTACAATTGAAAAACCAAAGCAGAAATGCATTCGATACTTTACGAATCGTTAATGACATTACAATATTTTACGTAAAGGTCCGTGTAAAATGTTATGGTATACGGCAGAATGATGCAGTTTTGAAAATCAAAGTTTTAAATATTTATCTATAACATTTTATAAAAATACACATTTCTTGGGAGTTTTTAAGTGCAACAGAGCGAAAGATGGGCGAAGCTTCATCCATATATTAACAGAAGTGGCTAAATTAAGTATTAATCAAGTAGTCTTAATAACACCAATAGCAGAAAAATCATGCGAGTTAGTAACTAGAGTATTGTTAAAAGTTTTGTTACTTAGACAGAGAAGAACTTGCTCCCAAATCATTTCCTACAGTGAATTCTTACTCACTTTACTCAAGAAAGTTTCAAGTCTGGAGAGATGACCCCTTTCCTTTGCCTGTTCACAGGGAAGCCATGGTCTTCGCTCCTCTCACTGCCATACCTTCCGATTGATCATTTCACCTATGATGGTTAAATTCAACCCAAATGTAGACACAAGTTCACATTAGGAGTTAAATTTGCTACTTTCCATGTGCAGGATGCCGACAAACTCCTGTTTTGATTCTTAAAATGTATTGCAATTCATTTAAAAGAGACAGAATAATGAGGTTTTTTGTAGCTTGTTGTGCAACCAATAAAGCTTTTTGTGTCTGGGTGTGTATGGCACCTTGTTTCACAAAGAACACCTAAAAATGGCGTTACGCTTGTCGTAGCCACTTCTTACTCGTCTGTATGAGTCGACTGTCGTAACGTTCAGTTATGGGTACGTGAAAAGCTGCACACGATAATGTGACCGGCTGTATTTTTTTTGATGAACAGAGCTTCACAGGAACTGTTCAAATTTACACGCCTGAGAATTATAAGGTTCTCGAGCTGAGTGACTTGCAACTGCCTGCTGCCACTTCCCACCAAGATGGTGCACCTCCACACTACAGTATCACTGTATAGAACTTTCTTGATGGGGATTTTACTGCTGGACAGATGAGCCATGGTGGGCCACTTGCTTGGCACTAGCGTTTTCCCGTTTTTTTATGTTCCTGAACTTTTTCTTTTGGGAATCCGTTAACGATTAAGTTTTCTGAACAGCTGTTGACGACACTGTAATAGGATAGCTGACGGCATCAAAAGCGTAATGAGATCTTTACATAGGAAGTCACAGAAGAGCAGCTGGATGTGCTAGGGGCTACAATGGATGGACTGAAACACACACAAAATTTCTTAAGGTATGTAATAGCTTATGTTTCCAAAGACCACATTTTTATATCTCTTTTGGTTGTGTTGCAATACATATTTAAAACTGGTACAGGACTCTGTGGAAACCCTCTATGTTAGATTAAAAAATACTGTTGGCAAATTTCAAATATACAAATTAATTGCTCTGACATATGAATCTTCATTTCAAATTATACTGCCTTTGATGCAGCAGCTGCTCATAGTGGCTGCTTCACAGAGAAGTTGCAAGGAAATGCTTACTATTGACAGTACACTTCCATGCTTAAGTCTCCATGGCTCAACATATATATTTAACTGGAAAAACTCCTTCACAGCTTGGCTGCATATTAAAAACTAGTGACAACTCCAGCTGAAGCTGGTTTGTCAACCACAGTTCACACAAACATTCTTACAACTGTTCATTGTTGATGGCACTTACACATTAAATTTTATATTACAGCAAGTGTATTTTTAAACCTTGTAAAAATGGTTGTCATTTAAACAACAATGACAATCAATCAATTTTTTATGCAGATTTTATATGACAATACCAAATACCTTAGCTTATCAATCCTCTAGTTCCATACTGTAAAAACTGTTTATGGTTGCATTCTGCATTTATAACAAAAAAGGTGTACTGTAAACAACCTTATAATGCCCTAAAGACAACTGTTTTGCATACGCAAAATGTTAAGGAATTGAGGACACCCTTCGACAAAGACGAAAAATAACAACAAAAACGAACCACCCCGAAGATAGCGTCCGGTAGGGATGAAACTTAACACATGCTTTGTGGAGGAAAAGATAAAGAAATAATACAATACTAAAGGTAAAGGGATATTTTTATAGCAGAACAATTGTATCATAAGGATTGCAGATTAGTATACAGTAAAGCCACCTCTTGCTCCAATGCATACCGACATATGGTGCGCATGGAGTCAAACAATGCTGTTATGTAGGCATTTAACAGACTGTTCCAACTGTTCTGTAACCAGATCCCTGACACTCGGTGATCACAGCAGCTCGATTGAGAACTGGTCTGGGACCTGGCTGGCCAAGGGAGTGTTTCAACACGACGGATGCACTCCTGAGATGCGAACAATGTATGGCTGGGCATTTTCCTGCTGATAAATGGTCCCATTCAGATGTGATATGAAAAGCCAATGACATGTTGCTCCTTAACATGTCACTGTGCTGTTAATACCCCTTATATCTCTACTGGGGGGATCAGGTTGTAATAGGAGATGACTCCCACACCATCACATTACCAGTGTTTACAGCATGTAAAAATGTAAGCCTTGTCTGGGCCTCTTCCAGATGCAAATATGGTGGCCTAAGGGCTTTTCAAAGACTGTCAATGATTCTCGTGAACTACACCACTCCACTCAGAACCAATGATATAGGGTGCTTATAAGATAAGCAGACATCATAAGGGACAACAGAGATGGAGTTCTTCCTCCACCAGTTGTCTCGCAACAGATGCTGTGCACAGGACTCTTAATTCTTGGTCAACAGTGAACAGCAAAGCCGTCAGTCAGCCGACCATCCCAATTTGTGGTCCTCCTAGGTCGACCTGAGCCTTTGCACCGAGGGGTGTGCCCTCACGTCACCACCGCTACAAACACCATCTTATGGCGATATCACTACCATCAAGATGGCGGGCGATTCCATAGTTCTACAATGCAGTCAGTCACTCGGTTGTAGGGTCTTCTAGTGCACTGTCGAGGCATATTAGCAGCAATTTAAGTTAACGCATAGGCAACAGCAGCCGGAATGTTCACAGCGAGTGTCCGACATCCCTTAAATAGGCTTCAGGTTGCATACTTCAAAGAGTATCTGGGAACAACTTTGACATTCACTGGCAGTGAAACTTTTGCATGCCTGGGCTGGAGGTATTTTCGTACCAACTTTCACAGTTCTAGGAATATTTTATCAGGGTGCTTCGATTTTAATGTCACAGTGTTACATAAAATTAACACTATTACTTCTGATGCCTCTCTCTTTTTTTTAACACAACAGCACATCTGAGACTTCACAACAATGAAGAATAACTTCAAGTACACATCTGTAACTGTATGCAAGGTGTAAAAAAAAAAATAAAAAAAAATAAAAAGTAAGCAAATATGCTGAGCCCGCAATTTCTCTTTTCCTTTCTGATGGATGTTCTCCAATTTTCTCTGTTCTTTCCCTTTACAATAACTTTTATTTTGAGTTCAAAGATATGCTACAAAACACAAAAATCCCATTATGTTAGTTGGAAATGGAAAATAAGGTCTTACCGTACATCGGACGTTCTTGTAAAATTAATATTTCGCTGAGATGTACCCCTCAAGCTTTTTCAGAATAGAACTGTCAAGACCTCGTTGTTGTTTTCACAGTAGCCATCTTTGAAAAAATTGTTACTATTGTGAAACCATTGTCACTATTGTAATTTCCATTGTTTACGTACGTAACAATGGTTTCACAATTAGTTTCTTCAAAGATGGCTACTGTGCAAACAACAGCAAGGTCTTGACAGTTATATTCTGACGAAGCTTTAGGGATACATCTCAGCGAAATATTAACTTTAGAAGAACGTCCAGTGTACGGCAAGAACTTCTTTTCCATTTCCAACATAATGTGTACTTTTTTTTTTTTTTTTTTTTTTTTTATGATAAGCAACTCACGAAAGGGTGTAACCTGTAATGCAAAAGCACCGTGAGCGCCAAAAGTAAACATAGAACTACGAAGAAAGCAAGTATTTATGAACCTTTGTTTTGAAGGTTTGAAGGTTGTATGTATCAGGAAAAACAGTTGATGGTAGTGTGTTCCAGAGTTTGGAAACTCGAGGGAAAAAAGTAGAGTTGTAATAGGCCGTTCTGTGGGTAAAAAGCTTGACCGTGTAAGGATGACACGAGGCACTATGCCTAGTGGCACGAACATAGGTGGCAACAGGAGGAACCAAAGATGCGAGCTCAGCAGAGCAGTGACCATGAAAATAACGGTAAAACAAACAAAGGTCCGACGAAACATAAAACACAAATCCCAATTCACACCAACACTCTATGCTGATAAACAATTCACACCTGCCTCTATTTGCTTTAAGTCAGTATCCTTGCAATGCACACAATTTCAGAGCCAAGACATTTAGTATTTCTGAAGCGCAATTCAACCAAGGATATTACTGAAAACAACATGTGCCACTCATTAAAGCAAAATTATAATTAGACAGGTGCAAACCATTCCAACTATTCAGTGGTACTTACTGTTGGTGCACTAATGATACAATAAAAATTAAATCTACCCAAACAGCCAATGTCCAGGGTGTGGCTCACAAATATTTCACACCGTTATAGTGGACAAGACAATAATAAGGCTTCATATCAGCCCGTCCAGAAAGTAAGAACCATTTGCACACATCTCCTGTGCATTTAGCGACACGGAGTCAGGCATCCACTTACAAGGCATTGACATAATTTTGTGAGATTATGGTTACATTTGTGGTTTCTCCTGTAAGTTTATCATGTTTAAGTCAATATAGCGGCCACTTTGGTTTTTGATGACGAAAAACGTGCGACAAAGAGAAATTCATTGACAGATGTGAGAGGTTTACAGGCAAAACACTATGAGTGAGGGAATGGTTGCAAGTGGGATAGGCAGTTCAATTAGGGACAAAAGTTGATCAGTGATGGAATGGATCACAGTGATCAACTCTCGTCCTTATTTGAACTGCCTACCCCAGTTCCACACCATTCCCTCACTCATCGTGTTTTATCCGTAAACCTTGCATATCTGTCAATTAATTTCTCTTTGTCGCATCTTTCCAGTCACCATAAACCAAGTCGGCAGGCCGCTCGATTGACTTAAAAATGGTAAACGTACAGCAGAAACCACAAATGTAACCATAATCTCACAAAATTACATCAATGCCTTGTCAGTGGAGAAAGGAAAGCAACTACCCGTGCCCAACTCCTGCATCCCTAGACATGCGCAAACGGTTCTTACTTTCTGGATGGGCCTAGTATTTCGTGTGAATACCAAAGTTGTTTATATCTATCATATTTCAAGCTTAGCAAGAAATCTTGGAAATATAATAATGCCTTTATGACACAGTGGTCAAGGTTCTCTAGCTCTTGCATGCAAATGTCTTTTATATTAAACAAATGGTTACATCTTAAAGAGTTTAACTGCACTGTTTAACATTCTATCATAAAGAATAGTTACTGCAACCTCGACATACGTACAGTAATAACAGTACGACTGATAATATAAATGGGAAACAACTGAAAAGAAATATCCAGCCATCAGTGGTAAGTGAACCTATGACCTTTGACCTGAGAGCTGGCCGACTAACTGACTGTTCCACTGCTGGTAATGTCTTAAAGATCTTCATCACACAAATAGCACATGCCATAAAAGTTTTACGGATGGACTGCCGACTCACTACAGTACAAATACAAATGGTGAGCTTTAGCACAGAAACAAAACTGCCGTTTACTGTCTCGTCAATTTCTTTGGGGTCTTGTTTTATTACACACGAAACACACTATCCTAAGCGAGAATCGAACCCACAACGTACCGATCCTGAAGTTAGTACAAAGCAGGGAGGATAAACTTGAAAAATTTTGGCTTGATTTTATAAGTGGGTTTACAAACAAATTAGTCGCCGACTGCTACATCCTGATCACACAAATTTTGCACGATTCAAACCTTCTGTAGAGTTTAATAATTTAATTAAATAAACAATACGAGAAAACAATATTTTGGATTTAATATTTCAGTTTAAAAAGAATGCTCACAAAAGTCTGACGTATTTACTGGTCCTCACAGCTCATCAAACACATCTTTCATATCATGTTCACAATCACTGAAAAAACATCACAGCACATTGTCAAATCTGTTAATATAACCACCATTCTGAAAAGGGTCCTTTTCTGTAAACTAATTATTTCTCTCAAAAATACCCATCAAGCCTGATAATGACACGTGGTATTTAATGTCCTTCTGACACTAGATAGGTCAGTTCTGGATAATGAGCAATGTTTATTTTGATTGAGTGAGACGACATCACAACCATCCATACCTTAGGCGGGATTTAAACCCACAGCTCCTAATACAGAGCTCAGTATGCAAACCACTAGACCAGACAAATAGGATAATCAAGCTAGAACGTGATTTATGGTAGTAGTGTGGTATGGTATGTCATAAAAACAGCTCCCGTAGGATTTGTGTGCTAAAATTGATTTTTTGGATGTTTTGGGTTGACTTGGGGTC
>KZ876486.1:4177-15143 GCA_003456935.1 Machilis hrabei
ATGAAATGGCCTACGATTTGTTTGTAAAAAATTAAACTCTAGAACATCATCACGCCCAATACTAAAAATTAATGTAGTTAAAAAAAGTGAAACTGGTGTAAAATTGACTATACATGTTTAGTTTTATTGTAAAATCCATTGAATATTACGAAAATAATTAAAAAATTTGAAAATACCTCCAAATAAGAAGAACGTTTTTGCAGATAACTTCAGATTAATATTGTTTGGAAAATGTCATTGGAATGTATTATAAATTACAGTAAGTAAGATTACCTATTATATGTAAAAACAAAATCCAACATTACTAATCGAAGCCCCTGGTCATGATAAAGGCATGNCGTAAACCTTTAGCTACTGCAGAGGCCAGAGAAGTTGTGTGGTTCATATACTTTTGGGTGGAATAGTACACATTATTCTGCAACTCGGGCTACTTTATCGAAGGTTCACAACGTATGGCCACTTCCATCAGCAACCTCATATTCACTCATTTGACTAGTCATTTTTGTACTATAAGCTATTAAACTTTAGTAGAACTTTGAGTTGGCCAATTTATTTAGTATTGAAACACATCTTGTATAATAAATATCAATTTGTAAACAAAATCAAAATTGTACCTTCCTTCACAGTGAGATTAATTAAATACTTAGGAGAGCTTTAAATTGAAATAAGGGAATTATTTAAATTATAACTTGGAAACCTCTCTTTCACTAAATGGCAAAGTGAATTGCACTAAAATTGTAGCTATCAACAAAACAAGTATTGGAGACACTGAATATAGGATGCGGGCTGATTTTAGGTCACAAACAGGAAAGGTTTTTCAAGTAACGCTAACTTTCACCTGAAAATATCTTCCGACTTGAAAATGAACTGTGCCAAAACAGTCTTGTCGCTTTGTTATTAACAAATCCCATGCGTTTGTTTTTGTGTTATTACTGTTTTATTTTATATTATTTTTATGTTTCATATTACACCACGAAACTTGTAACGTCTTTGTACATAGCAACTATTAGCTAAAAAAAGTATGTGCTCCACGATGATAAACTGAAATCATAAAGCGCTTAATTTATGTTTCATAGTTTCTGTGTAGCCTCGGAAATCTAAGGCTGACCGCCGCATACAAAANACAACATTTTGCCTCGCCACGAAACATTGTGTTGCAACGTGCTGCAGACGTCTCGCCTGCCATATACTCAAATGTGAGTGCGGCACACCGGCTGCAACATTATTGAGAAGCACGTTGAGGTAAAAGGGTCGTCTGCACTGACCGATGTTTGGCAACAAAAACCCTCGAAATATTTCCATTTGCGCATGCGCGTGTACACTGACAACGTCCTTTGTACACGTTCCCACTTGAGCTCTTGAAAGACCGTTGTGGTGTTGCGAGTCAAAATGTCTAGCTTTGTTTCATGATGAGGCATTTTTGCCTCGCATCGCCTTGCAATGAAACATTTTTTTTGCATCGTGCTGCAGACGTCTCGCCCGCCGTGTAATCGCATGTGAGTGCCGCACACCGGTTGCAACATTGATACGCATTGATTTGCAGCACGTTCACGCAATAGGGTTATCCTGCACTGACCTATGTCTCGTAACAAAACTCCTTGAGAAATTTCCATCTACGCATACACGTGGACACGTACAACGTCCTTTTTACATGTTCCCACGTGAGCTTTTGACAATCCATTGTGGTGTTACGAGCCAAAATGTATCTCAACAAATCGCTGTGAGGCAAAATGTTGAATCTGGTGTGCAGCCAACCTAATATTCACTTTTTTTTTACAAAAAAGCTGTTTAATTCGAAATAAATTAGTTATTGTCCCGGGTTATAAAAAAAATTTATAGTTGCCAGTGAAAAGACAGCTACAGACCAGATAAACCACAGCATATAATTAGGCTATAACGACGATATAAATTTTGAAGGTGTACTAGAGACAGTGTTACGAAAAACTAAATGCAAATTTGTACATTGTGTGACGTTTTTCTTTGGCACTTATGATGTTTCTAAATTCTTGGAAAAATAAACCGTACATCAACAACCACGTTTATTGTAAAAACATTGCTTAGGTAAATTCATATGTGGATAAAAGTACAGACAAACAACTGATTTTTCTTGAAAAAGTAATGATGTTCATTTACGTAAATATAGTCTCGCAATCTAAATAGAAGTGGTCGAAACGATGTAGGATGTAAATGGAANATATACCACATCAAACAGCACAACTGCGCTTGTGCACTACCCAACCAGAAATGGCAGGCAAATTCAAGAAAATTTTTTGCAATATCGACTAGGGGAGGATAAATTATTCAAAATGTCCCTGATCGCATTTTTTTTTTTGTTGGAAATATTTCCTTTTACATGTTGCNCTATTGTTGTACATTTACGTCTNCCATTCTAAGGAGAAATATCCGTCCTATTTTAAATTGGTAGTGACAACATATCTACCCTTCGGTGATATCCATTTTCAAGCACTGTTTCATTTCAATGTGTTACAACGAAATTCTAACTGGACAGCCTCCCGAACGTTTACCGTTGTCATTATTGTATATTAATATTTTCCAATTCCATGTTCAATAAGTAAGTATGAAATTCGTCCCTTTTGAATGTNAAGTCAATATGCTGTGGTACTTTGGATCTCGTANTTTATTTGTCATTAACATGTAAATTATTGCTTTACCGAATACGTTACAGATTACTCAATTTAATACCATATTTACTTCATTAAGAAGTGTCACACATAATTAGTTAATTATAAGCTTTGACCCTAATACACGACCTGAACAAATGGAAACCCGTGTTTTGGATTTGAATCCTATAGCTTGAATGTGAGAATCGGGAACACCATTATTATATTTTCCAGTAATTCACGTATATATTTTAATTCATCGTTTATTATACTACAAATAATATAGGAAAATGAGGTGAAACAAGGAGTTCATTNAAATGTTTGAGCACCTAACTGATCACTTCAGTAAAGTAAAGAATGAAACGGGTTTCACTTAGCTTGCTTTCGAATATATAAAAACAGTTCCTTATTTGTTTTTAAGTTTCAAACCTGCATCATTTGTTTAGGTAACCATCGATATCGGCAGGGGATAAGATCGAATTAAACGTAATGTAAGAATGTCCCATCAATAGCACAACTCCTAATTTTTAATCTACTATATGTGACAACGCATAATAATATTATTTTAGATTTAAAAAAACAGTTGGGAAAGATGGTTTTCTTTCGTGTTTCTTTTCTCACAATACAGTAGCTTCAATGGCACAATATTATTTTAACATGTGTCTCAGTATGAGCAATTCTTTCGACGGTTGTTGTAGATATGTTACCGTATGTGAAACATGACTCAAACCTTAAAGTAGTTTTTTTCTCTTGCTGATTTTATACTTTAATATTGTTAAGACAGTAAAATTAGAGTTCGCAAATAATTCGGTTTAGTTCCGAAGTAGTTTTAGAATTTAAAAATATCTATATGTTAGCAATACAGTAAATAACGTGATGTAACAAGATTTGTATTATACTAGTTTTTAGGACGATACCAACTGTTGTTGTGAGTTGACATGGGAGTTCTGACAGTTCAAATATGGCGAAAATGTCTTATTTCGTTTCGTCTTAATAATAAAAAAAATTATTTCAACGTAATTCCATTCAGGCTTCTAGTCTGAATGTAAATTTGTCAAATATGCATGGACAAATATACACATCCTCCACGGAAATGCGGCAATGTCTGAAGNTTATAGGTTGGTACTGCTTCGAATTAAAAACGAATCAGGTGAACACAGCTAATATAAAAACGCCAAGTTCACGTGACAGCCAAAGTTTCCGCTTACGATGTAACGTTAAACAGCACCGGTTTCTTGTGGATGGGAACGAAAGTGGTCAGAGACCAACGAAACTGCACGAAAAGTAAAATTATATCTTAAATTTCCGATAATCTCTACTTTCTTTTTAGAAAATTGAACTAGCGGACGTAATTCAACAGACAATATATTTGAAGCCAGATGCTATGGTGACGTCATAAGACTAATGCAAAACATGTAGTAAGTCCGATAATAGTGCGGAATGGTGCACACAAAATTTTCAGCACCAACTCGCTTAGCACAAGAGAATGTACACGATACCACTCGACCAACCATCCACATCAACAACGAGACAAAAAATACTGTGAGAACATTGATAGATACTTTAAAAGCACAGCTGAGTACAGTTATCAAACAGAAAGTTGTTTGTGAATGCTGTGTATAAATACCCTGATGAAGGCCATTGTAACATGGCTGAACCATTATAATTAATATATCAAACTTAAAATACGACATAACATCCGCAATGCAATGAACAACAATACAAACAACGTCCGTGAAAACTTAAGACAAAAATTGAGTTATATTTTTCTTTACACAGTAAGAATAAAATAATGGTAGCGAAAATGTCCTACAAGTAATTGAAATGTATNTAGGTACATATCATTGTGCTCAAAACAGTCACCACAGTGTTCACTTAAGCGAAATTGTGCTATTGCTCATTTAAAGCGGTTATGTGAATGGGTTCTTACTAAATAAAGTAGTTGAATATGAGTAGTGAATCTTCGATGATGAAAATGAGTGTTAAGTACTTAATATTCCAAAGAATTTTTTTTTGTACTTCGTTACAGTTACCATGTATTACGGTTTGTGTTTTTGCATTTGTTTTACTTTTCTTATCGCAGAACCTGAAGGTCGGTATGCAAATTTAGATTGTTGGGGAAAAGGCATGACGTACTTCTTCAGTGCAACAGAGGTTGTGTGAATATATCTCAGGAAGTTCGCAGGAGTTTCCCTGAATGAGGATCCCGGACACTATACTTAGAGTACAAATTTGAAAAGGAATTCCCTCGAGTGAAAAACGTTGGGGGATTCACCTACACCCACAGCTGGTTATCCACAGGGTAGATAGTAAAAGGGATTTCTACACAAGACCTTGACAATCGGTGACTAATTTTCAGGACCTTCATACGATACCTCATACGTTTAACATACAGTATATTTCCAGGGTGTTTGGAATACTCTTATATTCAGGCGATTTTGAGCATACTGAATATTAGCTGTAGGCTAAACTAAGTTAAAAATTAGAGTTGTGATATAAAAATGTATAAACAACTTACCCTCTTAATAATATCGAATTTAATAGATATAGTGACAGTGTATATGTGAATTCTAAAGGCGAATTGTACATACAATTGTAATGATGTATTAAGTAAGAAGTTTCCAATTCGTATATCAATGACTACTAAGTTATAAAAAAAGTTTACATGCTTTGTCCTACTGTTGAGTATGTTTTGCGAACTGTAATTAAACAAAATAAGGCATTTTAAAAGTTATTGACGTAAACTTTATAATATATCTGTGTTTGCTATCTTTTCTTCCGCTTTCACAGTTTCAGATACCACTGTTTCTCTTACTCTCACTGTTTCTACATCTAATGTGAAATTTAGCATTTTTTTTATTAACACAGGCAATGTTTGAGATATTAGGGTAAGAACACGTAGAAAGCTTGTTGCAAGCGCTGGTCAGCCAGCGCCGACAAGTATCAGCAAGAACGAGAAATATNCACACAGTTTCAAATGTACCCGCACACAAAGGCGGACAAGCGTCCTTTGTGTGCGNGTACATTTGAAACAGTGTGAATATTTCTCGCGCTTGCTGATACTTGTCGGCGCTGGCTGACCAGCGCTTGCAACAAGCTTTCTACGTGTCCTTACCCTTATACAACACCAAAACAATTATTACCAACTTTAACCATATTAAAACTTAAAATTTGGTTGTTTTCAGTTACGGGCAATGTTTTTTTTTTAATTTTTGTCATGAAAAAAAGTTAAAAGTAAAACATAAAATTTTAAATCATTGATTTTGGTTGAAACAGCTGCAATACACCAATATGCCTGTTTTTTTAGACCCTTAAAACTATCTAGTATTCAAATGGCGTAAATGAAGCACTAATTTTTTAATTAAAAATGGACAACACTATTTCAGCTTAAAGGAACTATGATATATTAATTCTGGTATGTATTCTGATCTTAATTCGTGTTAATCATATGGGAGGTAACCTATGTGGAACGTTCCGTTCAACATATATTTGTAGCCACATACTGTTGATAAAACCACGCAAGAATACAGTTCCAAAACGTTGGTGGAACTCGTTTAATTCCTTCCTGAACTGAACGTTATGTTAAAAACAAACAGAATGGCGGCCTCATATTGTGTTCTGTTCTTAAATTTCCATCCAATAGACCCATCCAAATTAATTAATAAACAGTAGCCTCAAAGGCAATTTTTACTAAAATAATGTAGGCTAATGTAAGCATGGTGACAAACAGTATGTCCCAAAAGTGAATTACAGTCGGTGAAATATTCAATTTAATTGAACGTTGAAGATTCAAAGTAGGAATACCCAATTAAAATGGTCTCACACGGAACTGTGAATATCTATTAAACAATCTGGCACATTCAAACTATAGACAATAAGTATCTTACGATTTCCGTAGACTTTTATTTCATTCGGGAAGATAGTTTCACCGCAGTACTCGAAGTTAAATTTACTAATGAACCAATTAAAACCAGTATAAATCAGAAATTTTACATTCTAGGGGAATAATGTTAATTCCTACGGCTTCACAAAATAGAATCCTAGCCATGTGCATTAACGTTGTGATTATATAAAACTATGACAAATTTGAGACAAGATCCAGGTGCAACCCGAGAACACTTGTGCTCCAGCTCGACACACTTGACTTTTGCGTGTGTCGGTCCAACTTGGCCTGCGTTATTATATTAGTTTGGACGTCCAAATACCATATGGATATAAATCTCTGGTCTGCTTTTGCCTCTCATAATTGCACATATTATTCGAACGACGACTAAGAGGAAGTGTGAAGCGTTACATTTCACCTATTCAAAACCTATTTTCATCTTAGTCTTCAACAAGTTCAGCTAATCACCGCTACGATGCGCCACCGTCAGCGCGGTAACCATATTGTGATTGAAGTGACGAACAAAGCGGAGCAACGGGAAAACATTTCTTCACATAATAAGCCACTATCTTCAATGCTGTTACTATCACCCTCAAAATGATCTTAAAACTTTTACTTCAGACAATAATTAACTGCCACACAATGTCTGCTTGATTATTGTAAATTCTAACAAAACTAATTATTAATTAGCTTTCTGGATAGAGAATGCAAAATTTGGAAGTTTTAAAACGATGAAAAATAAAAACTTGCACAAATCTGTTGGTGGTATATAGACAAGGGTGTCCTCAAGTACGTCCACGTTTGCCAAGGTTACATCATTCTGCTTCAAAACAAATGCCATAATTCAATATAATTTAAAACCAGATATACTCACGGAATATAAAATGTGCAAAAAATTTGACTTCTGTAAATTTGGTTGATTCGGTCAAACAGTACTTTAAAATATACAGCTGATTGAATTCGTGTAAAATAATTAATTCTTATTAGATATGAGACTAATTTCAATGAAATATGTTTAATTTTACTGATAAATTATAGTCCCTGGAGACGGAGAGCTATGCTCGGTTATTTAAATGGCCTAATAAATTGAAACGAAAAACAGTTGAATATTATTTTATGTAAGCTAGACAGGCGCTTAATGTATATATATATATTTAATCACTTTGTCTAGTAAGTACCAAACCAATTACCACATTTGTATTCGCTTTTGTCAATNAAAGAGTTTTATTTGGTTTGTCGTTAAATTACATAAAAGAAATTATGGATATAAACTTTTACGCGCGTTCTACAGTGGCGACANAAGCAAAATCCCAATCCCAACCACAACAGAGGAGTNACCCGTCGCCCGCGTAATTCGCTNCTCTCTTGATAATAACGTTCGCTGATTGGCTGACTACCCTTGTGAACACGCAAACAGTTTNGAGATGAACTTAGTTTCTTTGGCTTCTGCATCTCCTTGCGTCTGCCTTAAAACAGGAAGTTGAATACTGGGTAGCCAGCTATTGGGATTCGGATTCTGCTACTATCGCCACTGTAGAACGGGCATAATCTTAATTTGCAGTCTCTTTATTAGCTTCTGACATTTTTTATGTACAAAACTGATTATGAGTGAGATGTTTTTTACAACTACTTTATAGTGTAAGTAGCGAGAAACAATAGATTTTGTGTAGCTGGAAAAGCAGGAATGGTTACAATAATTAAAAAAAAAAATTACTAGACGTGAATTGATATTTTGAATCTGGTAATCAGAGTCCATGGCTTTAGAAATTAGGCCAACCGAGAACANCTCACTGACACTGGTGTCGTATACTGGAATTCATACTATTTGATATGCTTTAGAGTTTAAACTAGTTAGCGTTGGCATAAAGCTNCCATGTCTTGTGTCGTCATTTTCCACTGTAACCAACTTCTGCATTATCAAATCTGCGGACCTTTTGTTACACTAGCTTTGAAGCGTTTAAAAAATTAGCATGTAAGCAGCCGTACGGATGTCCGTTATCCAGTTCCTTTAGGAATATATTCATGTTCGATCAAAGTCAAACAATTATGTATCTATCTGTTAATCAGGTAGTGGGAAACCTAATTTTATACCATTAATGAGAATTTCGTAATATTTTGTTACTCCATTTCGTGGTATACTGGATAAAATAAAACTAATTAAATGTAAGGATGTTTCGATGGTCAAGCCATCTTCTTCAGCTTTTTTGATTTCAAATACCAACATCTGAAGAAGATGGCCTGGCCATCGAAACTTCCTTACATTGAATTAATTGTATTTTGTCCAGTAACCACGAAATGGAGTANCGANTTGTTATATCTGGACACGAACAGTATCGAGATGAATTTNGTAGTATGTAAACAGTACTTGGTAAGTAAATTTAGACACTTAGCAAGATTTTTCACATATATAACATTCCGTTCGTTTAGCTATTGTATTATTATGGACAAAAAATTAACAACATGCCAAATTTACATTTAGTAATGTGTACCTACATTCTTATTTTAAATTATAAATAATTGAATTTTTACAATTTGGAAAGGGTGGTTTTTCCCCAGAATGGCAGAGCAGGTCAGCCATGCATCAATTATGCTAGCAACTAACGAGTTGATTATAAGCTAAGGACAGTTGTGCCACTCCTCCTGGAGAGGTGTCTGAAGGTCACGAGTAGTCTACCGAGGCACTTCACGAGACGCTTCTTGTAATTGAGCACTCTTCATTACGACATTGCCCTTCTAACCAAACACATCCTATCATGCGATAAACACTTGATGGTCTTGCATTATCATTCATCAACATGTCTAAATTATTAACCTATTAAGCTTTATATAATTTTAGGATATCATAATTTCAGTATATGTTACTGAAATTGCGGTGTACACTATAGGCATTAAAAGTTGAACTACTGTACAACTAGAAGAATGATACTACAACACAGCCATGCTTTGTGCATCGTAGTAGGCTAATGTGGTTCTTCTATATTTGCCAAATCACATCTTGTAAGTTTAAGAAGCTTTATTTAGACACCACAATGTAGAACAACCAGCTTCTTTTAAGGATTAATAATAAAGATTTGTCTTTATTTACTTACTAGTGCTGAGTTAGACTATGATAAAATGGATACATTTTTAGATATGTTGAAGGTCTTGGGTTGGAAACTAGGGTAGAGGGGTCATTATTAAAAATAACGTTAAACAGTATACTTCCAATGAACCATAGCTAAACGTAAGTGACAGAACATCGATAGGAGAGACTATAAATATAAATTTAGGTTAGTAAGGTTTAAAACGAATACGTTTTTGTCCCTCCCCACCCCCCACCCTAACACTTCAAGAATAAAATCGATTAAATTTATAAATAATANTTTTGTCTATTTACATCACTGGCCAAATACCTTTAACGTAGACTGAAGGATAAGGTATATATGTAATAAGCATGTCATTATTCTGTAGCACATGGTCATATTGACTAATTCGATTCTTTGACTCCCATATAAAAGTAAACCAGCACTATTTTTTTTTTGTTTTGTTAAGGAGATACGGTACATAAAGTAGGATAGTTCTTCTTATTGATATATTTTGTTTTCCAATTTCATTACATTTACTGTTACTTTACATTCAGTGTCAATTTCGTGTGTTGTTCATGAAGAAGTCTTTATTAAGTTGGTGTTTTGAACGCGTTTTCCTATAGAACGATCTTCAAGTGTCACTGTAACATACAGAATGTGCTGTAAAAAGCATCATCATTAGTAAGTGCTCAAAGATTCTTGAAAATTAAGTATAAATCTAAAGTTAGCAGTGAAATATCGTGATATTCTGGTTTTAATTTCTAGGTACCTGGGAAAAGAGTGCTATGATCCAAGGTCTTTGATGTATTGTTAGGCTTTAGTTGACAGTAGAAAACAAAGAAATCCACTTCGTCAGGGTTCACTCGCTTGACATTTAAAGTAGAAAGGACGCCTTTTTCTGGCTACTGCATATTGAAACACCTTCATTACACGTAACTTTCCGTGCTCTAAGCGTCTGGATGTGTGCATATATTAAATTACAAAACACTACCTCTCCACAGAGCGTATAGACTTGTTCATAAACAAACTGACAGTCAAATTAGGTCTTGAAATTTGTGTTATTGTTCATAATGGACTTCAAAATATAACATTGAAATTATTACTTTATGAACTTTAGATCCATCCGGCATTCTTTACTGTTTTTAATAGCAACGGTATGTCCCTCCGAATTTAATTATCTGTAAGTATTTATTATGTTAGTACTATAGCCTAATAAACTAATTTTAAAGAAAAACCGTTTAAGAACTGTGTTGCTGAAATCTCATTCCAAACCATTGAAGGAAAGTGCCTTCTTAATCTCATTCCAAACCACTGAAGGAAAGTACCTTCTTACTCTCATTCCAAACCGTTGAAGGAAAGTACCTTCTTACTCTCATTCCAAACCGTTGAAGGAAAGT
>KZ876489.1:3828-14691 GCA_003456935.1 Machilis hrabei
TATAAAACTTTAATCGCTTATTTCATACATCCTTCAGATGTACAGCGAACTTCCTCAGACTAACAACTTATTAAAACTTCTCATATATTATTATCATCACATATATCATCATTATATAAAAAATACAATGTGCATCTTTCTACCTGTAATCTATCTTTTATTCTTGTCTCTCAAAAGTAATCAATTGTGAGGAGTGATCAGATCCAAACCGAATATATATCGATTGTCACAGATTACTATCATGTTNAAAAACATGTTACCGAGTCATTACGCAACCAATTTCGTGGGTACAATCGTTGACACAGTATCANCGGACAAAACGTTCCNGTCGCGTTAATACGCCGGACTAAACATAAGCGTCCCCGCCACGTCTCTATACGCCAGACTCATCATCATCTCACTANGATGGAAATACAACATATCTTCATCGCACTCTTGCGACATAAAAACATATCATTGTCATCTCACCAAGGCGGCATTAACAACATTTCATATATTTAATTCTTCTTCATTTTTAAATACTAATATACTAATACATTACTAGCTAGTTCAAACTTTAATTTTAAACTCTGTACGTTATGTGTTTTACTCCATTCAAACACATTCGTATGTCTATAACACAAACATACACGATATATTCTAGCATACAAAATGACAGGCTTCTAATACTTTCGTCTGATGATTACACAATGTTCCTAGGCCTTTTGCCTTTTCTTCATATTTATTAATTTTATTATTTTTGACTAGTGTTTGATCTATTAATATCCATAAACATTCAGTGTTTATTCCTCTTATTAAAACTCTTTTATTTAGTTTCTGACTGTTGAAGATTTTCATTTCTCAGTGATAAGTGATATAAAATATTTAAAGTCTAGTCATTTAATATTGCCTAGTATTATTTAATTATATCCTGACTCTTTATTGCTAATTAATTTTGCTCTAGTCGGCAACTAAACTGATAAGNATTTCCTGCTTCCTACCAGAAGTTTCAACTTGTGGTTTCGNCGAGATATTGACTTACGTAGTGAATTAAATTAATTTCTGTAGCTAAAAAAATGATTAAACAAGGTTTCTCCAGTTCTTTGCTTTACATTACATAGCTTTGTTCTCTAGCACTAATTATTTGCTTCTCTGGTATATGCTTATTTCTAACTTACATACTTAAACTAAAAACACTTAAACTATGCATGTTAGTTTATATTTCCTTGTAGTAGGCATACATTCTATTCGTCTACTTATAACTAAATATTTACATTTCCATATACATTTCTTAGTACCTATCAGGAAAATATGTTCCATATCTAAGATTCTGTTTTTGGTTTTCATAACAATTCGCTGCGATAGTGCCGCGGCGATAACATAGTAACATATTCTATTCTTTACTGGTCTATCTATCGCGTCATCGTTGGGTGGTCTCTGAACTCTACTTGGTGATACTCTTTAGTTCATTGCCTGACCTTGCCATCTTGGTGGACTTCTAACAAACTGGTTGGGGTATCTGAATCTTTGAGGAGATGCCATGTTTGGAATTTAGAAGTTTTCTTGCGAAGCTAACCTATGTTGGGGCCTATTAAAAGGTTCATGCGTTTTATGCATCAAACTCATGAAGAAAGTTTCATATTTCTTTTGTAGTTCTTACATTCTTTTCTCCATGGGTTTCTCTATCACTGAAGCAAGATTGGTCGCTTCACTCAAACTTGTTTCGTTTGCCCTATTGCTTGACATTAAATCCACGATCTCAAAGATTTGTATCTTCTTCAACAATTCTTCGGGGGTGACTATTTCTAATGGAAGTATCCGATTCAAAATGGATGGTAAAAGGTTCCTCGTTATATACCTAACTCTCTCTTTTTCATTCATCGTGGGATTGACACGTTTGAACAAACATAAAACATCGTAAAAATATGCTTCTCCTGACTCTGAGGCCAATTGCTTTCTTTNAGCAACTTAACAGCCCAAATTTCTTCCTGTCCTCTATTGCTGAAGGCATCTACAATTTTTGTTTTCAAATCTGGCCATAACAAATTTCTTAAATCATCAATATTGGTATCGTAAAATTGATTCGCTAAACTGGTCAAAAAGATTGGTAGCTTTTTCGACATCACTCAACATATTAATGGTGGCACATTTCTCATACTGTCTACAAAATTCAATTACATCTGACGTTCCGTCAAAAGGGGTTGGTTTCATAAAGAGGCTTCATCTGTGGCTTACATTAGCCATGGCTTGACTAGGGGTTCCTAGTCACGTCCTATCTGAAATAACGGCTTCTAGGATTTCTGACTCTGTAATTTCTATACCTTCTAACGTAACTGTTCCTATATCTTCACTAACGCTACTTTCAGTTCCTACCTATATGCTATCTACTGGAGTCGGATTATCTATGCTTATTTTATTAGCACTGGGAGAGGCTATTCGGGGTTCAACTGTTGCTTTTGCTGGGGAAGCTTTTCCTACTGTTATTATCATTGGTACACCTTCATCACGTTTTTGTATAGTAACTGNTAATGGACTGGGGTTCACACCTAAAATGCGTTTGCTTTTCTTTGTGGTTGGGGTACGGCTACAAAATTCCCTTTGTCACTTGAGGTACTACTTTCTGAACAACTTAACCTTACTTTCTTTGCGTCCATTGCGGCTGGGATCGTAGTACATGACACAACAAAACATTTCATTTTATTTCTAGAGGGAGATATTCACAACATCCATTTCTCCATTGGCTACTCTCTCTGCGAAGTTTGGATACGTTAAATGTAAGTACAAAAGAGTCGCTATAGTGCTAAAGGCGGTTATGACTTCAATGGGAATATTGAGCTCATGCAATAATATTATAGTTTCTAATTCATCTGTGGCTATTAGGGGTTCATCGTTTATATTATTTGTTACACTCATGTCTAGTTATTTTGATATTAAAACGTTAAAAATGTCTGCTAACCTTAGTGTACTTTTTTCAATGCGGATTCATACATTTCGTCAACTATCTCAGGGTTTTGATCATATATATTCAGAAAAGCATCAATTGGCACAACTGGTTTACGGATCCTCGCGGATATTTCTGCTACTGATTTTCCTTTCCTACGTAACAGTATCGCTTTAAACCATAGAATGCCACTGATTGGAGCTATATTGTTAATACAAGAGTTTACATTCATAGTATTAATTTATTCTAATTGACTTCCCGGTCTAATTTCTAGATACCTAAAACACATAATGCACCGTCATACAAGGCACTCAAAAATAAAAGTACACTCTTAAAACTACGCTGCTGAAAAATAAAAACACATTAACATTTCGCTTTCTATGTCTGTAACAAAATCATTAGCCTACAATGAATAACTACACTATTTCTAAAGCACCACTGAATTCTAGTTGTCGCATCAATCTCTTCATATCTTCGAAATTTGTTATACCTTTACCCTTATCATTAAAAAAAACTTTCTCATCTTCATCCTCTACCGTTGTATCTAGTCCTGCATCTGTATCTAACTTTCCAATTGAAATCTGAATTTTTGCCTTATTAAAAGCTTTATTTTTCTAACGAATGAGTCTGTTTTTCCTTTGCTTATATCCTGGCATAAAATTCACTACTTATATAATATAGTTTTTTTTTCACTTTCAAGTCTTTAAACATGCATTCGAAACGTTTTCAAAAATTCATTTCATCCGCACCAGAATGTCAGTGTTCTGTGAGTAGNTATATTTTTATAATAAACCATGCCTGGCGCCTCCACCATGTTTAACACGCTCTGCCTCTGGTCTTATTTAGGCAATGTGGGTTTGTGTTATAATTACGCCTGANTAGCAATTCTGTGCTTTGCGAGAGGAAAAGTTCAAACGCTTTGGTTCGTTTTCACCGATTCACTTACACACAATGGGGGTGATGAAATGAATAAGTGTGGTTAATATTTAAACAAGCTGACTATTTATATAAGTCCTTAGAAATCATTTAAAAACTACACTTCTATCCATCAAACACTTAGGTTTCTAACATCATTAAAGTCTAACACTTATGTTCTAACACTATTACTTCAAATTTAATCTGTTGGTCAGCTTTTTATTAAGTACTACACTAACCATTTCTATCTTATATTTCCTCATTTCAATAACTGTTATGTTCATACTTACATGTATTCACTAAACATTGCACTCAAATCTATGGCACTGTCATATTTACCGTCTACGGCGGTGGCTACTCGGTCACTCTGTAGCTGGCTCGAAGATGCGTCGCTGAAGTCTCTGTGTATGAAGTGGTCCCTGGCCGCNGTCTGTAGGCTGATGATTGATGTTATCGCCCTGTGGGGCAGCCTTTTTATACAAGAGCACTTCCTGTGTTGGCTGAGCCTTTACATTGTGTCGCTCCAATCAGAGAGGAAGGACACTATGACGAAAGACGGGTGTACATGCATATACTGCATGTGCCTGGGTTTTCCAGCTGTCGGGTTTTTACAGTCGAAGTGACTGGTAATTCCCGAGGGAAGGAGGGAAGGTGTTTTACACCGCAACGTGGTGCCTTCTGAGAACTCTATATGTTATCACTCTTGTGTTAATTATTTAACATCACTTTTCTAGTCCTGTGAAACCCAGATGTATCCAAGGCAACTCACGACTTGCCAAAGCCTTATCTGCCAACATCCTGTTTACATTAATTAGTAAGGCAGTCAATGAGGTTCTGTCTTACTCCTGCTCTTTTCTATTATTTGCAGCTGCAAGCAAGCAATATGACTGTTCTCCATTTTAAATATTAAAGAAGCTTGTATTTGCTCTTTAGTGTTCTCAAGACTCTTTTCGCTAACCACCGTTCCTGTTTATTTTANTTAGTCTCACAGATGTTGAGGCTTCTTATCCTTGGTCTTAATCTCGATATCCTTTTATGTTATTACGAAGCAGAAATGNGAGTAATAACTAACTTGAAATAAAAATGGCTTTCTCGACTTTGCCTGGNTAACTTATGCCTTAGCCAATATGCAATAAATAATCGAAATAACACTTATTCTTTGAATGCATTATATCACTTTATAAATGGCAGCTACGTATTTATTTATGTATGCTGAGTTACAAAATATATATATATAAGTACACTTTCAGATTATTCACTTAAAATGTGAAAGTCATTTTTTTCTACAGGGGTTCTCAGTGTTTCCATGACAGTCCTATGGAATATCGGAAGACGAGCAACTACTTGATCATAAATTGTATAATGCATACAGGTTACAGTGCATGATAATCAAGTCAACTATTTCGATATAACAGTTCCTAGAAAGCTGCGTTAGGTTGCCGATAGCTTTCAGATTTTCTGTAATGTCATAAATTCTAAATGAGTGACTGAAAGATAGCCTAGTAGAGTATAATGGGTTAAACCAGTGCCATTTAACAATAAGGATAACAAGTGCGCAGGAANCATTNCGGACCATGTTGGATACTCCTTCGTTTTGTTATGAAACTCAATGATAAAAGAATAGTAGCTTAAGTACCATTAAAATTAAACACGCTCCTTGAAAAGTCGACACTGAAAACAATTAAAATGTTCATGTATTTCAATAGACATGGGAAGGCAAAAGCAACGTATATTGTTCGGATTATTTATTTTGGCGGCAATGGGTTTTTCGGTAGAATAAATATTTTCTATTACGAATGTGCCCGTGAGAGTAATAAGGCGAATTATAAGGAGCGTGCATGTGAATAAATATAGAGAGTAAGCTGTGTAGGCTAGCACAATTAATGACTTTTACGCTCACGGGGAAAGGTAACGGTTAATGTGTAATTCGTACAATCGAAGCTACTGTCCAATTTACACGTACTGAGCTTCAATAAATTTTGACTGCTTTGAGCATAGATAGATATAATCGGTTTCCTCACTCCTGGTTGTTCTTGTTACCCACAGTAGTCATAACAGTTATTATTGCAAGAACCGTTGCTCGTAGAATGAATTTGAGACACCGAAGTAACATTACTGGCGGTAGCGGGACCCTCATCCATAAATAGTACAGCGTGATAGAGAAATAATATTACCAGAGTGTCACTAAAATCAAGGCAAGCAGTTGTTATAAATACAAAGTGTGAAGGGTACTACCGGGCCGCCCACGAGAGACATATTAGAAATAATTTTAAGTGCACACGAAAAAGAAATAAAGTCGTTTTTTATTTCACAGCAAGTTGGGTGTACTCTGAAAGAAGTAGAGGAAGCTATTNATTTTGGCAATGGAAGAAACAATTTAGGGAATGTACTGATTGTAAGTTAGAACTGAGGCAACACTGCGAGGTAGCGGTTAAATTAATGCATGAAAGAGTACTGCCTGACGAAATTATTGAAGAGATAGCCCAATTACGAGGATTTTATGAAGAGTTAGCCAATTTTCTACGGCCATGGTGTAAAGATAGAACCATGTTCAGTCACCACCTCGGATGCCCCCTCTCAGAATTGCAGTGTATTAGGTATATGGTTGGCATTTATAAATACCAAGCTGGTTACAGTACGAAAAGCATTGCTGCGGAACTACGTTTAACTATTGCAGAGGTAACCAGAATTATCGCTACTTGGCGTAAGACGCCTGAAGTTTTTAGTGAAATATCTTACACATTTTTGCAGTAGCCCCAAGTGTAGCATATAAGTGTTTTATGCTGTTCATTGCACATACATATTAGTTATAAAGACATTCTAAGTAGATACACAGTACTAATTTTAAGAATTGTGAATGTAGGTCATTAGTCTCAAGAGTTGTGAAAATTGTGATCATCTATCAGTGTTCAAAGAATTACGAACACGTACTTTCAGTGATTGCACTCGAACTTAAGACATTAACATAATGCATCCCCAATAGAACAAAACAGTTACCGTCTCCCAAACAATAACAAATGAGGGTTGTATAAAGTGTTGACCACACGTTTAACATATCATCACCACTCTATCAATAAGCGGGTAACCTATAGGTTTAAGTAGGTAAATCACGAAATGTATGGTGTATATTATCGGACAACATATAAGTAATATATGAAAAGGAAATTGCTACTACCTAATGTTATGGGCGATGGACTTTTCAAATGTCACGGTCAGCCCCGTCCAGCCCATCAATAAGCCGGAAGAAATTAACGGTTACTCCCTTAGCACCCACTAATACATGACGTAGCAAGAGGGCGTTGGGAATAGAACCAAGCCCTCTGAGACTGGTAGTTCAAAACCAAGACNTATTGGTCCCGTCCTTATTACCAATTAGTGAGAATCCAACGGTACCACGATAAAGTATCGAAACTAGCGACATACCGGAAGAGGGGTTAAGCAGTACAAGCGAAAACACTGTCACTAACAGCACGAACCTATAGCTGAAAATATAACAGGTACAATAACTGCAGCAATACCTCTACCAGCGTCACTCTAGACACCAGTTTGACCATCCATATGAGCCAACGCGTCGGGTAAGGTAACATTTTTACCTCCCCATTTTACAGGCGCAAATAACGTAAGAGACTATTTACGAACCTTTGGAAAACGTGCGACAATTAACCAGTGGTCGGACATGGCGAAAACCTATTTTTTACCTGGATTCCTGTCCGAGCTCGCTGAACGTTGGTTCGACGCTAATACACGTCAGTTGGCAACATGGACGTGGAATGAACTAAAGCACGAGTTCATAAAGGCGTTTAGTAACCAAAGTAGGGAAGAATTGTGAATGATGCAATTACTAAATAGACAGCAATTACCACACGAATCTGTAGAAGAATATTATTATTCTGTTTTGGAGTTATGAAATAAGGTTGACTTCCGTAATCATTAGCTAGGTATATACTTCACAGTATTTCAGTACCTGTAATGGCAAAGGTGATCCTCTTGCACCTGAACATAGCAGCGGAACTACTTCAAAAATTAAAATTACTTGAAACAGCGATTCTGATGGCCAATAGTCGCGCTATAGGCGATTGCCTCAGCAGTTCCAATGAATGGAAATGGTTAATGAGAACCACAACCCTGACCCTAGCATTAACAATGACGTGTAAAACAAATTAGAGGAGATCAACAAAGCATTTGACGCCTTGATGCGAAGTTAAAAACGAGTTAACTTTACTCCTTTTATTCGACAACAATACCCATCCCTAAATAGGCAATTTGAGCCACCACAGCTATACAGTGAACCACCTCCTCCCTTGGAGGGTAGATATAATGGGGGGACCCAAGGTTGCGAGTTTCATCCACAATTTACCAAGCCACCATATCAACCCCAATATGTGAACAGAACTTTTCAACCAAGGTATTCGAATCACGAAAATATAGGTAACATAGTAGAAGAAACTTTNACAATTGTTCGCGCAGGCGAAATAACACCTACCACACTCCGTCACGAAACAACATCCAACAAACACTTCAACGAAATGCAAGTGCCCCACCCGCACAACGCCGATTGACGTTTAATTGGGNAANGCGAANACTTACAGGATGGAACATAACTTGTCATCGATGTGGTTTAAAAAANCACATAGCAAAGAACTNTACCACTCAACTAGACACAGTATCAGAAAACTCAATCCTACCCCACGTCAAAACTAGCGAATACCAAAAACCATAGCGAGACATAAGGGCTAGGTAGAGATATACTAATTATACCAACCTCTATAAATTACCATGAAACTAATGTCATAATGGACACGTGTAGCTCTATTTCGCTTGTGAACTACGAGCTGGTAAAGAATCTAAATATAAATTAGGGAAATAATATGATAAAGCTTGTTCATACAGTAAGTGGGGAAACACTATAAATTTGTCGGACCATTGATTTACGAATTTAATTAGGACATTTGCTCTTCGTATACAATTTTAAGGTGGTAAAGAATGGCGTCAGACGATACACAATTTGGTGTGGACTGGGAAAAAAGGTTTTGTTCTCGCCTCCACATATAGTTTAGCGTTCACAATATCAGCCGACTACTGTATGAATTCAGAGGTTGGATTACGTATTAAACAAAAGTTCGGAGGACTAAATGAAATTAAGCGACAGGATCGTAAGCGTGGTCAGGTGGCAGTCTTGAAAGATGGAGATAGATTTCTTTACTATCTAATTGTAAAAACGTTTAATGATCAAAAACCTACCATGACGAAATTCCGAGCTTGCTTATTGGAAATGTAGAGACATTGCTTAATAAATAATGTAAAAAGGTTGGCTATGCCTCGTTTCGTGAATGGGATTTATAAATTGTCATGGAAAAAGTTAAAACGGGCAATACAGAAAATCTTTCAAATACTAGCTATCGAAATCACAGTTTTCGAACCGGACGCTTATATTTCCGACGGAAATAGCGAGGAGAAAACCTCCGTTGTGACGCAATCAGCTTTTAGCTTGAAAGCGAACAGAGGAAGGAGTACAGACGGAAATGTAGGAAGTGGCAAGCCCAGTACATCCTATGCATCGCCATTAAATTTAAAACAAACAGGACGTGTGATGCAAGAGGAGGGTCAAGCATCCTCTCTAGGGTATATGAACGCAAACAGTGGGTTATATGAAAAGAAAAACCTGCTGATTTTAGGGGGTTTAATTGACGAAACATGCAGTCATGTGGCTGTGTCAAATTATTCACAAACCCCAATAATTGTTAAAAAAGGTACGACCCTTGGAGAGTTAACCCAAGGGAATGAATCAATACACTAACAAACACACGAATACGATGAAGTAGGGCTAGTGGATGTGGACGAAGTCAAAGAATTTAACACAGAACACATACAAATAGGTCCGGATGTGACACCTGAACAAAGAAACCAAATAATATGCCTAATTGAGCAAAATAAAGACATGTTTGCATTTAACTTTAACGAAATGAGAGTTACTCATACAGCTCAGCATGGAATAGATACGGGAGCCGCAGACCTTGTACGAAAGCGGCCGTATAGAGTCACACACAAGGAAAATTAGATAATACGCGAACAGGTAGCCGAAATGATCAGCGCGGGAATCGTGGCTCCTAGTACAAGTGCATGGGCGGCACCCGTTATACGTGTTGATAAGAAAAATATCTGTAATAAACGTATTGTTATTGATTACAGAAATTTAAATGAGGTGACAAAATCGGTGTACTGTCCAATACCGTTTATTACAGACCTATTGTCATATTTGGGGGACCAAATACTATTCGACCCTTGACCTCTTCTCAGGGTATTATGGCATTNAAGTCAAACCTGAAGACAGGGAAAAGACGGCATTCATCACGGCGGATGGACTAAATGAATTCCATAAGATGCCAATGGGTTTAAAGAATAGTCCGTCAACGTTTCAGAAATACGTTAATGATGCGTTCGCAAGATTAAAATATAAAAACAAATATGAATTATATGAACTACCTCTAACAAGCAAACCAAATTCACTATACTTAGCAGTAACAAATTCGATTGGAAATGATATTAAGAAGCAATGTATTGAACAAGTTCTAAATGGAGGTACTATTTAAGATATAATTAAGGCATGTCCTATGAAATGTAACGATTTAGCAATAGGTGAATTAATGGTTACGAGAAAGTTCTATTCGATTTTTATGTTACCAGAGAGAGGAATTATTTCATTGAACTGTCCTGAAGAAAAGATAAAATATGATTTACCAAGAATTTCTAATAATATAGGAGTAATACAGGTAACCTTGAAGTGTCAATGTTGGATTAAGGTTACCGAACTCATTACAATTAAACATGAATTCCCCTGCACAAGTTAAAACGAGGATGAAGAAGTTATTGCTATCCTCGCCACAGTACACTGGTCTAAGCTATATGCGATTGTGTTACCTCCGTATTTTAGTGGCCGATATTATGAATTTAAAAATGATCATCCTTTAGAAAACGATCACTTGACAACCGAATGGCCTCACGTGTGTAAGTATGGTTGTGCTGCTCTC
>KZ876493.1:33452-43609 GCA_003456935.1 Machilis hrabei
GTACAGACTTTAAGTACAAGATGTGGCTATGGCACTAGGCTCAAGTTGTCACTCAAATGTTTTGTCATAATGGATTCACGAAAACAACATAAATGATTAACTGTTCGTAGATGCCCAGGAAGTGTAAACAGAAATTAAAAATTAAATATCGTCGTTTACTTCTTTAGGTGAAAGTTTAAAAGAACCTACATCATGGAGATGTGTTGTAGCTGACACAGTGCATTCGTAAACTAATTTGTCACATTTGCCTTAAATTTCTCTGGATATAGATCTCCCTTCTAATATAATTTGTGTAGTTCTTGTGTAAAATTATAAACTTTTTACACATTACATGAATGATATTAGACCGGAGATCGTTGCAGTCATTATTTTTTTATCATGAAAAACCCTTTATGAGGGTGCCAACAACCACAAACATAATTGCCAAATACTAACTTGAGCTTTGTGTACTGAGAGTATCTTGAAATAAAATCTTGTTTAACAATAATATGCCTAATTAGGTGCACAACCATTGAGTTAAATTTAATACCACCATTATCGATGTTTGAAANTAAATTAATTTTAACTATAAAACATTTTACCAATAGTGATGTTTTTTTTTTCATTGTGATGTTTCTCTTCATTTGAACTATTTTACTTACCTTGCATAAAAGCCTAAAGTTTTGGTAAGGTAACAAGTGGCTGTAATATTGCAACTAAAATAGGCAGAAAAGAAAAAGGAGCAACACTGAAATAGCAACTCTGTGTTGTTTTGTTGCTGTATGTTGTGCATGCTTACCTAAGCAGCTTAACGTAGTTCACAAGGATAAACATGATCAGTGTACAGTATGTCAGTTAAACATTTTTTAGATATCTTCAACAAGCTCGATAAAAATAGAACTTTGGGGGCAGATACAGTATATTTCTGTGATAAATGCACATTTCAAGGCATGTTGATAAATGCGACATTAGGATTTGGAGACTTGAATTTTCAACATGAATGTAATAGCCTGAAAATTGGTGGGGATGTAGACTTGTACATGACAGAGTTATTTGCCCATTTTTTGTGTGTCCAAACCTTTCTGAATATGTTGCAANTGTTTGCAGCATTCAAAATTTGAGGCAACAGTGTTATCTTCCAACAGTATGGAACCCCTTTACCAAAATCGTATTGGAATTCCNTGACGAGCATTTACCATGTACATGGATTATGAGAGAAGAAAGGAATCGCAGGCTACCATGTTTTCAAGACCTCATATCAATAGACTTCAATGTTTGGAGCTATGTCTAGCAAGCTGTAGATAGTGGCATTGAACAGTTAAAGCAATACTTCAGAAGTGTTTTCTCATCTGCCGTTCCTTATGTTCTCTGCCATGTGTAGCAGGAGTTAGAGTANGGACTAGATGTCTGCCAGGTTATCAACTGCAACACATAAAGCTGTGAGCGTTCCTCTTTCATTCACTGTGGGTTTAGTTATTCTGTCATATAAAGTTGCAACTTTCTAGCCATTTGCATCCCCATCATATCTTTAAGGAAACTGTTCATTGGTTCAGTAAAATAAGAGTTAATTTGTCCTTTGTCAGTGTCCATACGAAGAGTATGGTGAGCATTGGTGCTGCATNACATGACAAGTCAGGTAGTGNTAAAACACCAGTATTGTTTTCCTCGTGTGTTAACTGCCTTATCACATGGTAACTTATACTCAAACCCAAATTTTAGGCAAAGTGTACCAAAAGGTTTTGGGTCTTTTCTACCTGGATTACATTCATTGTATAAAACACAAGATGTATATTAAAATTTGTGACACTGCACTGCACGAACCAAAGACATATCCATGTAGTAGTCAGCGAAGTATAAGAAAAACTATATTATAAGTGATAAACAATGTTTGCAGTTGTATTTTAAACATATCCATGCATCATAATCTAGCTTTACCAAGGCTGGTGCTCTTGTACAAATATATTTAGCATTTGCAAAAGGGCAAAATTTGTAAAGCAAATATTTTTNTTAACACACATTGTTTACAATACAGTAAAGCTTCGATTATCCATCACGGTCGGGACCAGGTCTGCGACGGTTAATCGAATAGACGGATAACAGAAATACCTTAAACAACAACAAACAATATAGTTTACATTAAGTACAGTATTGTTATGTGAACTTANGCTCTAGATGTGCTGCATTCAAATTTTAAAATAGTCTGTAATTTTCTTTTGTTTCTTCGAGGCTCATGCTTTCTGAGCGGCAATGTTCCGTACTTTACGTAGGAGTAGTATCTGCGTTGCATTTGCCTCGTCTTGCATCTCAAACCACTCAATGCACTTTGATAACATTGTTTCTGCTTTTGTGTGGCTTAACATAGTTTTTTCATTAGGAANAGAACACTCGTCTTCATCAATTTCTTCTTCTTCGACGGCAATCACACTGGAAACCATTTCATCGTCGTTCAATATTTCAAAACCTCCGTCCACTTTGTCACATTCCAACCACTCTGTTACTTCTGCTGACATTATATCTAAAGCATTCGGTACATTATTGCACAGTTGCACAATTTCGTCGATACTAACATCCTCAGGTTCGTCATCATTAGCTTCAGGCCAGAGTTTATTCCACCCATGACTCACCAATAGAACAATAGTGAGACGGACGGTGAGGGGAGTTCCGAGGTCAATGCCACGTAAAAACCCAAGGTCAATGCCACCACCATGCCGCAGTAAAGTGAGGATGAGCAATATCGTGGCAATTTGATTTTTTTTTTTTCATTGACGGATAACAAAAACTGAAGGTTAACCGAAGTTTTACTGTACAATAGCCAGTCCTCACAAAAGACTGATGGGTAGAGTGCTTACAGCCTGATTGTGAAGTGCCAGGATCAAAATCTGGGGCGACTCCTTGACATGAATATAAAGGGTAAACCTACGAGTCTGCCTGTGAATCACTCCACTTTAAGGTTTGCTCTCTGGCATCTTCCAGGAGAGATGTTAAAAGTGATGCCCCATTGATGATAAGTGTTCGGTGTAAACGAACCTCAAACTGCTATATGTTAAATAAGTGTCAACATTCAAACATTATGAAACATTGTTACAAAACATGCATGGGGTCTCATTTGGAACTTTATTGTCAGAAACGTTGGAACATAAACTCCATCAAGTTCTCACAAAATGAAAAGGGTAAAATGGTTAGACTATTATATATACAGTGTGTCCCTTGATGACCTGGCCACCTTAATAACTTAGTTACTACGAGAGATAGAACGAAACCATGTTATACAAAAGTTTAATAATGAAGAAGGTTTTATTAGAAATTGTGTTCGTTAAATAAATGGCACTTCCGGTAATCAATTTACGTTTTTCAAATAGGAATGTATAATTTTTGTTATCTCAGGTTAAAGAAAATTGTATTCGCTTTCAAAAGATAACAAACAGTCCATACTTTGCGCAACAACAGAGGAAAACAAATTATATTAAAGGGACAGGATATACTTGATATGTTTTACCCTTTCCGAGCCTCAAAATACTTACATTTTGTATACAGAACAAGAAATTACTTCTATAATGATATAAATAAACAGTCATGTTTATCTCTTAAATTTCAGTAGTTGCATTTAGGTAAGACTTTTTTATTAATGACATTGTATGGTCATTATATCAAGTATATCTTGTACCTTGAATATCATTTGTTTTCCTCTGTTTTTATGCAAAGTATGGACTGTTTGGTATTGTTTGAAAGGGAATACAATTTTCTTTAANATGAGATAACAAAAACCTAAATTCCTATTTGAAAAACGTAAATTGATTTCACTTCCGGTAAAAGCGGAAGCGCCATTTATTAAACGAACACAATTTCTAATAAAACCTTCATTATTAAACATTTGTATAATCTGTTTTCGTCCTATCTCTCATAGTAACAAAGTTATTAAGGTGGCCAGGTCATCATGGGACACACTGTATATATACTTTTCTAGTAAACTAAACTTTAGAAATGAGAGTTTATTTCCTTGACATAAAGTCTGAAATAACAGTGAAAATAAAATACTTTTATATTGCAGGTGTTGCAGTTTCCTTTTACTCTTTTTTTCCCTATGAAACCAAGTAAATAAAGTATTAGGCATTAAATAAAACATGTTTCAGTCATTATATCCAGAAAGGTACAAGGTATAATAATTTTGTATCGATATATTAAGGTATTTTTTTTTATTTCTTGTCAATGGGAATCATCTTTATTTGGCCAAACATTTTATAGCTGGCCACCTGGCCAAGACCTTTCCAGTGTGCTCTAAAAATCCGTAAATGACAGATTACAACACAATGTTCAGTGGTAAATTGAGTCACAATTTTTATGTTACACCAGTCCTCCAAAAATGCACCTGTAAAATATGCCGNTTTTTTTAATGTATTTTTAGTTACTGAAATTACTTTTTACTAGCATGGTATACAGTTGTTCAGCATCATATATTCTTGAAATGTAAGTAGCAATTTCTTATCATATAAAACTTTTTGTAGCTGATTAAAAAGGTTTTGTATCGACATAAAATAGATTTTCGTTGAAATATATAGGAAAAAAACTTGATATCTCATTAAAAAGTGTACACATATATTTGACTTGACAATCAGACAGATTTACTTTTGTTTATCTGTGTTCTGTTGTTATGTTTAAAATGGGCTTTTTTTTTAGCAAACTTTTCAAAATGTTAAAGAGTTTGGCATAGAGGTAAATATGACATGTTAAATAAAAAGTATAGATAACAGTGGTGAATGGTGAGTGTCGTATTAAGCATGAGGGCGCTCTTGTCTTATCTATCAGTAAGTTAAGGTTGCCTAGGTAACAAAAGTTTGTATCCCTGTTGCTAAATTAAACTTTTTGAGAGAGTTCACATATTGGTTACAAAATTATGAGAAGTACTGTACCTGTGAAGTAAACATGACAAGTCAAAAATGCCCGTATACCTAATACGTCACTCGTCGTTCACCACTGAGAGATAAGACATTTGTGTGTCCTATCTAACTAACTAAATGTGGATATAATTAAAACCACATATTTAAAAGTAGAACACAATGAAAATGGGTGAAGACAAATACAGGAACAGAAAAAGGAGAGAGAAGATGTTATCAGTGNGATAAAGGAATCAGGATTCGGAACGTTCCTTTTAAAAATAACTCGTTACCGTTACTTGCTCCAAAACGTGACTCTTTACTGTTACTATTTTTGAAAAGTGACTCATTACTGTTACTTTAAAATTAACTAATTATTACATTTNAAAAGTTACATAAATTTANTAAGTTTTACAATTTCATATTATTCACGTATTTTTAAATTAATTACACGATTTAGTTTAAATTNTGTCGGAAACCAGAATAGGATGACATGATAATGTTTTAAAAAGACAAGAGGACCATATGATGTAATTGGTGATTGCTGAAGCCTGNAGGTTATCTGGGCAAAATATTGCACCTTACAGTTGAAAGAGAATAAGGTAAATCTTGTCTATTTATAACATTATCATGAACTACAAGTTCATACAAACACTTTTTTAATGAACACAATGGATTAAAGGATTAGTGCAAAAACAGTTTTATCTAATTATAAAAGAGCTGCTACTCAAATGCCTCTTCTTTCAATTGCCCCCTTAATGGTGTTAACACACCAGAGCCACTGTTGTGAAACTTTCTGCAGCAAATCAGCTGTCAAACTTTTGGAGGATAAAAAAACGCTGCAGTTCCTCTTCACCAGATTCACGACATTCGTTGTCACTGAAAAAGAAGAAGTCATCATCTTCATGTTTTTCTGTACTTGCAGTTGCACCATCGTCTCCAGCAGGGCCAGACAGCAAATCGTGAAGGCATGCTTTTTCTAACCCATGAGCCATTCTAAGTTAAAGTGTGGCTGCAATCAATCTGCTGTTATTAGCTCCTTTGATTCTAAAATTTGGCCAAATCTGAAACAGAAACGCAGTTTTTAATGTGGCAATACTAATTTGTTTATCGTTAATCATTATACAAACCNCTGTCCATAAAGTTCGGTGAATGACGTGATACTGCTAACGGTCGTAAGAGTGCGCCACTGCCATATCCCNCGCCGGACAGCTCAAGACATGTCTAAACAAGTACCCGGGTGGCGGNGCTGCGAGTGTGCTTCTCATGTGTAAACAGCACATTGTAGAGTGAAGATGTAGTGCGTGCGGTCGAAACCCAAAATGGATTAGCAAACGAATATGCTGTTCTGTTTCAAACTTGGAAAATCAGCGAAAGAGACTCATGAAATGCTGACAACAGTTTATGAAGAACGTTCTGTCACCTTGAAGTGTGTTTATGAGTGGTTTAAACGCTTCTGAGAAGGGNGGGACACCGTGGAAGACNCCCCCCGAACTTGCCGGCCTGCAACTCCATGCACCCCGGACAACGTACAGAAAGTNAAGGAACTTTTGTCCCACGATCGTTGTGTGACAGTGCGAATGATAGCAGAGGAAGTGGGAATTGGTCGTGAGACGGCCTACCTCATAGTGACCCAGGATTTGGGTAAACNCAAGCTTTGCTCCNGACTCGTGCCCCACACTTTGACGCCGGAACAAATGCAAGTTCGACTTGACGCCTGTGGAGACCTCATCTACATGGCGGATCGAGACCCAAATTTCCTGAAAACCATCATCACGGGCGACGAGACCTGGTGCCTGAATTACGACCCCGAAAGCAAGCGTCAAAGTATGGAGTGGCGGGGTCCAGGGTCGCCGAAAAGCAAGAAGGTGCACAGTGAGAGATCCCGCATCAAGGCAATGCTCATGGTGTTCTTCGACTCTTAGTGTCTCATCCATAAAGAATTCCTCCCTGAGGGCACCACGTTAAATGCCGCTACGTACGTGGAAATACTGAAACGTCTGCTGCAACAGATCAACCGGGTACACCCCCAGTACGCCAAACAAGGCAACTGGACCCTGCTCCACGACAATGCCCTGCCACACACTGCCTTTCTGGTGCAGCAGTTCCTGGCCAACAGGGGAGTTGTGTCACTCAATCACCCACCCTACTCCCCAGACTTGTCTCCCCTGGACTATTTCTTGTTCCCCAAATTGAAATCTGCCCTGAAGGACCAGAGATTTTCGGACATTTCTGACATCCAACGTAATGTNACGACCCAACTGAAGGCTATTCCTAAAGACGACTACACCAGGAGTTTCCAGGACTTGTNCAGCCGTTCCCAGAAGTACATTACCATCAACGGGGATTACTTCGAAGGACAGTAACTGCTGTTTCANGTAAGCCAACAATTCATTCGCAATATAGACACATTCATCGAACTTTCTGGACAGAGGTTGTATTATCACAAGTCACAACTGTTACTAACCTCTATTGAATGACATTCTGTATAGTCACCAGCAGTGGTAGACAAACTTGAAAGTCCTTCACTGACTCGAATATCAAGCCTTTTTATTAAGTTCCGGAGGGTGGGTACAAGGTAACCAATGTACATACTCTTCTGTCCTTGCAGTATATCCAGTGACTGAGCCAATAGAGCCATTACCTAATAATAAGATTTTGATCATTTTTACCACATATAAAGTTCTAGTATGTATTTATCTTTGAAATGTTTGAGTATATTTACACAATGACATAAATAAGTAATTACATATAATACAAAAATTCACACACAAAAATTAATTCAGTACTCTGTACAGTTACCTTTGTTTTCTACTAATGCATACACTTTGGAAATTGAAAGGTCCATTAAAAATGTAAATATAAATTTGTTTAATGCCTAGTGGGCATGGCCGGTCCAAGTAGCCTAGTGGTTAGCCACTTGGCCTTGCACGCCGGAGGTCCCAGGTTCGATTCCTGGCTANGGCTGGGTGTTATTCACTGTCTCAATAAAAAGTGTTCATCATCACCTTCATAAAAATAGTGAGTACTGGATATGTAAACCAGCTCGAATGACCCATGTGTGTCGAGTAGCCGTAAAACCTCACATCATCATCATCATAGTGGGCATGGTTCTCCTCAACAGACAATATTCTTTGACATTGCACCTCTTGCACTGCTAGACTTGGCAAAGAACAAAAATCTAAGCAATTGTCTAGATTATTGTCCCATTGTTTACAAGACTATTCAGCTGCTGCATGGCATCAAATTNCACCTGGCAAGAAAAACTCAAATATATGTTCTTTGAAAGAGATAATGAGACATTATAACTAANACAAGTTTTATTGTTTGTGGTAGATGTTTACAATGTAAATGTCAAATACATAACACTTGATTAGTTAATTATTAATAGTTATTAGAAACCTATTACATGGTGACTATGGGTGTTTTCAAGTAGACACCACAAACTTCTTTAATGTGGTCTGCAACTTGTGTCGAATGGTTTTGCTTAGACCACAGTTTGGGACACTTTGCAAATGTTCCTCTGTACACCTGTTTGTACACTGCATCGGTGAGAGCTTCNCCGAAAGTGTCCTTCACAGCCACAGGATTAAGCNTGCGATTGGCACAATGATNATGGGGACTAAGAATTACAACCTCATTTAAGTCCTCAGCTGCATTCAAAATGTCATAAAGGACGTAGAACTCAACATGATCATCAGATTTTGTTTTGTCCATTAGCCAAGTATTTGTCAAATATTCTGAAAAAAAATCATAGCTTCCTAAACAAAATTGTAAAAAGGGATTCAAAGAAAAAATTAGCTAATTACATAACTAAGCAATAGATCTTACCAAATTTCTTTGCAAACGTTTGCTTCATTATCAGTGGTAGTTCAGAATACTTTATTTTGTATGGGATACTCCAGATGCACACTATACTTTTGTCGTATCAGAATAATGTGATCACCCCCTGAATCATACTGAACCAGCCAGCTGCGTCACAGAGTGCACGTGACAATGTCAACCACAAGGATATATAAACGTCTGGCCGGGACAGATGAACCCTTGTGTGTAATGCGAGCTAAGTTTATTATTTCAAAAGATAAAGTAGTAAGAAATGTGATAACCGTATTTACAATACAGAACTGCAATAGTTGATACTTGTTATGATTTTACCGACAGTTATACCAATTTGAACTTAAAATTTTGGAAGCCTAGCTATTTTCAAAATTTAGCCTCTCTTTAACAACAAAATTTAATAATTCTACAAAAAAAAGGAAATAGTAATTCGGCAAATTCGTTACGTAATTAGGTATTAGACTGATAAAACCTCGAGACGCACACATATGTAGCTTCATTGAGTGCTTATGAAGAATAAGTGTTTGGACTTAAAAAAATAAAGCACTGTTGTACTTCAGTTCTAATTTTCCNTAGTACTGAATCAAAATTAGCATGTGTAGCTGTGGATTGTAGCCCAGAATGGTTGAACAATAAATAAGACTTAATTTTTTACTAAAGTTATACTGCACGAACAGTCTGTGACAAAGGAATATCCGTCAAAGAGTAAACCATCCACAAGTTAAAGTATTCTGAAGTTAATATGTTTTGAAGTCTGATCAGCTGACGAGGATGCCCCTCACATTTTGACAAGAGCCTCTTGTAAACAGTTTAGTTTACACCGTTTGTTAAACTTAGTCAACCCATTCAGAAGTTATTTATGCTTCGTCATGTCACCATCATTTTTACTTTTGGAATTTTAAAGTGGGCTAAAATTGTTGAAAATTTTGGCTTTATAACAATCATTTTACCTCTAAAGGTTTTATAGAAAACATTCATATCGCCTTAGAAATTGCATTGTTCAAACTTTAAAACCCCTCCCACNCATACATACACAAAGTGCCAAAGTGTTTTTTTCTAGATTTAGTAATATAAATATGAACGTTTGGCAATTTTTGTATAAGGTTTAGGCTGACCGTAGAATATCAGGTTCTTTTTCTGAGCCCAAATATCATAAAACTGAAAAATTGGTAACACTGCTTAATGTTAAACAGGCTATATCATACAAATTCTAGAATTTGTTTTAGTATAGCTTCCTTAGAAACCACCAAAGTAGAGTTATTTAGATCTAATTTAAACATTTGAATATTTGACATCTCTCTTTCTAATTAAAGGAGAGAGAGAGAGCACGCACCACTCTAGCTTCATGTATGAACACAGACCTTCAACAAATTCTTCAATGGGGTTCAGAGAATCTGGTGAGCTTCAACTCCAGCAAAACCCAGTCTTGTCTCCTCACTAAAAAAGTTAACCAGAATGCTCCTGACCTCA
>KZ876494.1:4886-23780 GCA_003456935.1 Machilis hrabei
CATCTATAAAACAAAATAATTCTGTTATATTCTTATTCATTGGTTAACCTCCTATTATCGCTAAAATACTGGAGTTTACCCTCTTTTTCCCTCCTCTCTCACTATTTTTCTAATCCATAGTTAGCGTTTCANGTTCCATTTTTCTAAGTTCACCATAGATAATTACCCTATCACTTCAAATTTTTTAGTTCAATCTTTTACTCCTCTTTCCTTAACTTAATGGCAGTGCTGGCAGCATCACCTTAATGGTTCCATTAGAGAAAGAAGCATGGCATGCTGGTATTAGTTATGCAAGAGTTAAGATAGATAGCAAGCTTGAAGAGCTACGGAAGCTTAACAACTATTCTGTAGGTATTGAAATTGTAAACACAGGACTTGAGCCTTTTCCGGAAGAGCAAATGAGGTCCGTTAAAGAGCTGATTTTATACCTTATGGAGCGTTTTAAAATTAAAAGGGATATGATATTTAGTCATTCTGAAATAGGAACCATAGTTTACAATCAAGAACTTGGCTATACAATGCGTAAACCAGATCCACACAAATTGTTTGATTGGGAGTTATTAGAGAAAAATGGAATTGGATTGCACATAAGTGACAGAATAAACCCTAAAGATGCTAAACAGCAAATGGGCGAAATATTGTATAAAGCAGGTGATAGAAATGAAGGTATTTTGAAATTAAAACAAAGGCTGAACAGATTTTTCTATAAGATATTACCTTGGAATAATAAGAAAGGTAATGTAATTTTTCCTGATAATAATGCTGATTACTCAGATGAGTTTGATGAGAATTTTGTATGGGTTATTTATCAGTTTTCAATACATAGTTTACCAAGAGAAATTAGAGAAGATTTACCTCTTAAATTAGAACAAGCAGATATATTTCCTGAATTCTTTAGTAAATATAGTCATGGCATTTCTTCTAGTTATCTAACCTTTAGTGAAAAAATTAAATCGACTCTACAATCATGTTTAAGCAAAGTAGATTATGAGAATTTATTATCTTCTCTTGCACAATATGAGAATAACATTTCTCCTGATGCATCTACCACTTTAATGTACAAAATTAAGTTATACTATGATTCTTATTTAAGATATCGCATATGGTCTTCACTCTATAAACCATTTAAGCTTAATTTATTGGAAGAGTTAGACATTTTAAAGAGTGGAGTGTTATCTTTAAAATCACTAGATAGCTCTGAGGCTGCAGAAGTCTCCAGTTTAATTGATAGCTTTAAAGCAGATATTTCTTTAGAATTTCAGGATTTTGAGGAGCAATGGCTTCAGGAATTTAAGAATGCCTGGGAGAAAGAATTTATACCCTCTTTGAAAGAGAAGATAACATGGACTGCACTACATGAAGCAATATTGGATTATTTAGAAAAAGCAAAGGAAGAAATTCGTTAAACGAAAACTTTTTTTAAGATCACTTTTTTAACAATTTATCACGTGCCGCATTTAATTTTTGTGCAAAATACTCTGAGCCTCCTTTATCTGGATGAACTAATTTCATTAAATTTTGATATGCTTTATTAATTTCATTTTGACTTGCCTCAGGATTCAGCCCCAGTATCTTTAATGCTTCATCTTTGGACATGTTATCACCAGTGTAATTTTCAGTATAACTTCTACTGCTATTAAATTCGTTCAAAAACTTACTCAATATAGAGTTCATCATGAAACTTATGTTATTTTTTTTTGTCAGGAAAAGAAAAAATACAACAACGCTAGGCAAAACAAATGTAACTACTATGAATACTAAAAAAAGAAAAAAGATGAATGACATGTATATTTTTTTATCATTTTATGATTAAATAGTAACAATTATAATTGTCATGGTAATTAACATGTTCATCCAGATTGAAGAAACACCAAATCCAAACACACTGAAATTTCTCCCTGGATTTGCAATTCTAAACGAAGGAGAAACGGCTGATTTTTCAAATGCAGATGAAATAAAAAACTCCAAGCTAGCAGCAAATCTTTTTCAAATAGAACATGTGGTAAGAGTGTTTTTTGGTCATGATTTTATTTCAGTAACAAAATTGGGTGGAATTAATTGGGATACATTAAAAGTAGAAATTTTAACTACAATCATGGATCACTTTACTTCAGGTGGAAAAGCACTAGATAAAGAAGGAGTAAATGATAATAATATACCGGATGAAGAATTTTTTGATAAAAATGATATAGAAATTGTAAATAGAATAAAAGAATTGATGGAAAGTTATATCAAACCTGCAGTTGCTCAAGATGGTGGCGATATCAAATTTCGTGGCTATAAAGACGGGATAGTTTATGTTGAGTTACAAGGAGCTTGCTCTGGATGCCCAAGTGCTGCAATTACTTTAAAGCAAGGAGTGCAGAATATGCTGAGCTACCACATACCAGAGGTTGCAGGTATAGAGACCACACTATGACTAATCAAACGGTTAGAGGAACAAAAGATCTCCTGTTTGATGAATGGTACAAGTCTAAACACATAGAGCAAACAGCAAGCAGAATCTCAAGTCTATATGGCTTTTTGCCTGCTCAAACTCCGATATTTGAATATACGGAAGTTTTCACAAAGACTTTAGGTGATAGCTCAGACATCATCACTAAAGAGATGTACACCTTTAATGATAAAGGGGGAAAGAGCATAACTTTACGTCCTGAGTTCACTGCAGCGGTTGTTAGGCTATTAATTGAAAAAAAACTGCAAACGCCGATAAAATTATTTTTAACAGGGCCTGCATTTCGTTACGAAAGACCGCAAAAGGGAAGACAGAGGCAATTTCATCAGATAAATTTTGAGGTTTTTGGTGTAGAAGATTCAAAAGCCGATGTTGAATTGATATCACTCGCTCAGCACTTACTAACTGAATTTAGCATCAATAAAAATGTAAAGCTGGAAATCAACTCTTTAGGTGATAGTGAAACAATAACTAAGTATAGAGAAGCTTTGATCTTATACTTTACAAAGTATCAAAACGATCTATCAGAAGATAGCAAAAATAGGTTGATCAAAAATCCACTCAGAATACTGGATTCTAAGGATGAGAAAGATAGATTAATAATTTCTGATGCGCCTAAAATCAGTGATCACTATACAAAAGAATCTTCATATTTCTTTGACCAGGTGTTAAATGGACTGCAAGCTCTTGGCATACCTTACACTGTAAATAGCAAATTAGTTCGAGGTCTAGACTATTATTGTCACACAGTATTTGAATTTGTCACAGAAGATTTAGGTGCACAAGGGGCAGTTTTTGCCGGTGGAAGATACGATAATTTAGTATCTTCAGTAGGTGGAAAACACACTCCAGCGATAGGATTTGCAGGAGGTATTGAACGCATAATGGAGTTAATCAATTATTCTCCGAAAGAAGAGCGACCTATTTACCTAATTCCGATCGGCAGAGAGGCTGATGAACATGCTCTAACACTTGCGAATGAATTGCGCAGAAATGGTTTATATGTAGTCTACGAATATAGCGGAGCACTTAAAAACCGAATGAAAAAAGCAAATCAAGCAAATGCTAAAGCTGCTTTAATCTTTGGCGATGAAGAATTGAGTAGTAAAACTTTAAAGATTAAAAACATGGATACAGGTGAAGAAAAAATAATTGCTCGCGATAACACAATAGAAAACATCAATTAGGAGCAATGCAAATGTTTTTCTTAGTCAGCTATAGAAGAAAATTCGTCTGCACAAGAATTTTTCATAGCATTCAATGTATCATAATCTGTAAAATCTAATTTTACTGGTGTGATAGTAATAAATCCTTCTTTTATTTTATTTACACTACCACTGCCTGAGTGCTCTCGAGACCAATTTAAGCTAAAAAAGCCATTCGAATTTTCAGTAAAAGTTAAATCCCCATCAATGTTATATTCACCTTGTTCAGCAAATTCTACTCCTTTTACTTTTTCCGTAGCAGGAAAATTTACACTTATCACTATGTTTTTAGGCCAACCAACCTTAACTAGCTTGGCAATAACCTTTGGTGCAAAAACCTTTGTATTGTGCCAGTCTATTTTATCATGATAAACTTGGCTCAGCGCAATAGAAGGTATAGACCTTGCAGCACCTTCCATTACAGCACCAATTGTTCCTGAATAACAAATATCGTCCCCGACATTTGATCCAATATTTACTCCGGACAATATTAAGTCTGGTTTTTTATTCATAACTTTATTTAGCGCAATAATGACACAATCTGCAGGAGTACCAGACACACTAAATTCCCTTTCACTATGTTGGTTTATTCCAATAGATTGTTTCACTGGATAATCAAGAGATCTTGCAGCCCCGCTTCTATCAGTATCTGGTGCCACTATCCATATTTCTGACGCAAAATTCCGTGCAATCTCTTTGAGTAATTTTATTCCTTCACTTTCAAAGCCATCATCGTTTGTTATCAATATTATCATATACAATACTCAGCTATACAGTTCCAAATTATGTAAATCACTGACTGTAAATAAACTCATAAGGCTTTAGGTTTCTTTGCATAACTACAAACTGTAACAAAGAACCTGCTGTAAATCAATAAGAAAAGATTAGGAGTGAAAACAGGTTGGAAAGTATATAGCTAAAGGTTTACTGACAATCGTCTCATTCCACTACCTGCTGACTTACTTTCTGCTTAGCATATCCATCAAATCAGATTCTTTGAGTTTACTATGGTCAACTTTACTGAACTTATTTACCACAGAGCTCATTTGATTATACTGCTTAATCAGAAGATTAACTTCAGTTACACTTGTTCCGGACCCCTTAGAAATTCTAAGTCTTCTTTTGCCATTTAAAATATCTGGATTTTGCCTTTCTTTTTCAGTCATTGAGTTTATGATAGCTATATATTTTTTCACTTTATTGTCATCTGGCACACTGCTACTTAGCTTTTTTGTGAATGAACTAGGAATGAATTTCATTATGTTGCTAATACCATCCATTTTATTGAGAGTTTTTAACATTCCCACTAGGTCGTTTAGGTCGAATTTACCCTTTTTTACTTTCTTTTGTAACTTATCAATTTCTTCCTGACCAACAATCTCAGCAGCTTTTTCAACCAATGAGACAACATCACCCATGCTAAGTATCCTTTTTGCAATTCTATCGGGGTAAAAATCATCGAGGTCACTTAATTTTTCACCACAAGCAATAAATTTAATTGGACAATCGGCGATCATTTTCATAGAAAGAGCAGCACCACCACGTGCATCACCATCAACACGGGTAAGAATAATGCCGGTTACACCTATTGCCTCATTGAATGATTTGGCAATGTTGACCGCATCCTGGCCTATCATTGCGTCGGCTACTAAAATAACTTCTGCAGGTGAAGCTATTTCCTTTACGGCTTTCAACTCATTCATCATATTATTGTCAATATGAAGCCTGCCTGCGGTATCTAGTATTAATACATCACAATTATCGTTCTTTGCTGTTGCCAGTGCCCTTTTTGTAATTGCAATAGGCCCCTCATTTATTACTATAGATAAAGTTTGTACGTCTATTTGTTTACCCAGCACCTCAAGTTGTTTCTGGGCAGCCGGCCTATAAATGTCTAAAGAGGCAAGCATCACTTTTTTCTTTTGCTTTTTTAGCTTTAAAGCAAGCTTTCCTGAGGTAGTTGTTTTACCTGCACCTTGTAAGCCCACCATCATAATCACAGCAGGGGGTTTAACTGCTAGATTTAAGTCACTTTTCTCTGATCCGAGAACTGCAACTAAATTATCCTGCACAATTTTAATTATCATTTGTGCTGGAGAAACACTTTTTATGACTTTTTCCCCAATCACTTTATCTTTAATGTCATTGATGAATTTTTTCGCAACTTCAAGTGAAACGTCAGCTTCAATTAAAGCTATACGTATTTCACGCATGGCAAGATTAAAATCATCTTCAGAAATGATTGACTTTCCTCTCAGTTTACTAAATACAGAATTTAAACTTTCAGTTAACGATTTAAACATAATAGCGTTAGTAGAATACTCATTAAAAAGAGAGAAGAAGCTGAAACAAAACTCACTGAGTTATAATCCAGCACTTCTTTAAGTTTAGTAATATTATTAAAGTATAAACCAGCAAGTGAATTAGTCAAGTTTTGCACTATGCTGGCAAACATTTCTCTAGTTTTAGAGACTAACTGATTGAACAGCAAGACAATATAGGGTATGAAAGCTCTAAAAGTCCAATCAACATCCATTTTAAAATTTATTCTCGGGTAAAATAACTTGCGTAAAGGAATAAACAATAAAGTGGTACATAATAACAAATTAAATTGCGACAAAATATTTTTTGTGTTGTACACAAAATCGAAAATCGAAGATTTATTGTAAATAGGTAAGTAAGGATTGCCAGTGATTACGCATATAAATGCTAAAATGATCATAGTCATTTTGCCCCCCCTCTCTGCTAAAGGTTTTGACTTACTTTTTGCAATAAATAAGTAATAAAGAAACTTTAGCCCCACGCTTAAATGAAGCAGCAAATTTAGAACCTTATATAAATTTTTATACCCTTTTAAGGCAACAGTGTTCATTTCAATTTCAGCTGTGATATATGATTTACTGATAAATCCAGCGGTTCCAGGAAATGCAGCCATTGTAAGTATTGCGATTATAGCACACATGCCTTCCACTGACATCAGTTTACCTACTCCATTAAAACTAATTGTTTTTGTTCGTGAAATAATCGAATTGCTGACCACAAACAATAATGATTGATAAACAAGAGAGAAGATTATATGCAGTATCAAAATTGGTATTGCCTTTTCCGAAGGGCTGAGTAAACCTCCTGCAATAATCAGCAAGCCCATTTGTCCTACAATATTATAGCATAAAAATCTACGAATATTTTGCTCAAGAGAAGCAAATATAATGCTGTAAATTGCAGTGATGGCGCCTACAAGCGCTAATATTTCAGTACAATCTTGCCATAGGTTATAAGTGTGTAAAAGCATCACTAAAAAAGAGACTTTAGTGGTAAATAAAGAGAGATATGTAGTGCCATGTAGCGATGCAGCAGGATATGCATCAACAACCCAAAACGAAAAAGGGAAACAAGCGCAGTTTATCAATAAACCTAAAATTATCAGGTTAGTACTTTGCAGTGCCAATCCTGCTGTTAATATAACTCCAACGAAAAAGTGTACACAAGCGTACCTTATTGCAGGTCCACTATCTCTACAGCCAGCTGCGATAGTAAAAAATGCACTGACGGTCATTAATTCACAGAATATTATAACCAATATCATATGTTCAGATAAAACTGCATAAAGTGAACTAATAGTGTAAGCAGCAAAAGATAGCATCTCTGAAAAAGTCAAATTTTGTGCTGGTAGAACAGCTAAAAATGCAACTGATAAAAAAGATATTAGTATGATACGAAAAGATAAATCAAAATCCAGAATTGGGAGAGACCAATTTACTGCAATGCTCAAATTTTCAGGTAATTTTAGGACTATAACTATTAATACAGTCAGTAGAAGTAACAGTGACGATTTATAAAGTTGCACAATAATTTAAACCAATATGGTTTATGCTATCTCAATATATGAATAAAATCAATTTGCATATTAACCACTAATTAAACTAATTATCATATAATTATATCAGAGTTTAGAGGGTTATAGAGAAACCGGTCAGATTAGGTTTTTAATCTAATCTGACCGATAGCTTTAATAGTGAGGTAAGCTTTAATATAGCATTCTTAATTCACAATGCTACACTCGTGCATAATTTATTTTTAATTTGTGCACGAGCGTTAGTAAATTATTTACTTTTTGAAATAAAATTTGGCATCACTTTAATATCCAGACTTAGTAAACCTCAGTAGGGCTGCCAGTTGGACCCATAAGAATTACTTGTTCACCTTCTTTAAAACATTTACATAAATTAGTGGAACCGCCAGTTTCAAGCACAATAGTGGAAATAATTCCTTTTTTTTTGTCTACTTCAGTGCCGGTTACGGCTATACCTTCCATAGCAAGGTTTGTATTATTGGCTTTTCTGCTATTGGTTTCAAAATTTTGCAACCTAAAGAATTGTCCAGGTTTAAAATTCTTTGCCGCAAGTGGTGCTTTGATCACTATTTCCACAACTTTGTCTGTTAAATATTGAACTTTTATAACCTTTGCAGTGAATTGCTCTTTGATTTTATTGAAAAATTCTTTGTTAGCCAGGTGTTCTGATATTATTCCAGCGCGTGACGCTTTAGTGTACAAATGCTGCAATTTGTAGGTAATTCGCATAGCAGGTGGTGTCATGCAAGTAGCTGACACTGGAATCCAGTTCTGACTATACAACCATCTGGTGTACTCATTCAAAATTAAGTTTTCTGGATCCCAGTGTCTGGGAACTGGAATGACATCTTTTTTGGTGAAAGTTACTCTTACATTACAACATTCATACAATTGTGCATATGACTCCGAGATTCTAGCTGGAGTGGCAGAAATGAAGCTATTAACTCTATTCAAAAGCTGAGAAATGATAGGGTAACCATTCTTAGCGCTTGCCATAGCTTTCACGACGCTGCCGCTATACGAAGGATGAAGATCACCAAAAAAGCTAATTGTTTTATTGCCTTGCTTATATACTAATATTCTGTCTTTATTCTGCATCTTAGGAGAAAATATTGGATCTATTTCTTTTCCTGATGAATTCAAATGAGTAAAATACCCATTGCTTAATTTAAAATGCTTTTTATCTTCTGTTGCAATAACTGTATTTGGCTCAGTACCTGCTGCTATAAAAATAGAACGTGCTTTCATGCATTTGATTTCGCCGGATTTTGTGTCTATTAGTTTTATTGATTCAGCATGATTATATTTATCCGTCACAACTTCAACTGGCTCTAAGTTTTCAATAAAGTAAATCCCTTCTGACAGTGCATTTTGCACCTCTTCGCTATTTAATCGATAACTTGGCGAATCTTTTAGCTCTTTTCTATATACAACTTTCACTCCCCCCAAACTCTGCATTAACTCTAATATTTTTATTTCTCTACTCTCTTTTTTTGCTAACTTTTGCTTTTCTCGGATCAATTGTGCGTGCGATATAAACTCATTCGCAATTTCGTGCTCTTCCTCTGTCCAATCCTCTTCAACACAGTCCTTTCCATACTTATCAACTAATATCTCATAACGAAGAAGAAATTTTTCTGCTTGAATTGGATAATACGCTAAAGCTTCAGTGGCAGTGTCAATCGCAGTAAGCCCCGCACCTATGACAACTATCGGCATACGAACTTGCAGATTTGCTATAGAATCAAATTTAAGAGCGCCAGTCAGTTGTAACGACATAAGAAAGTCAGATGCCATACGCACTCCACGAGCTAGTATATTCTTTATTTTGATCATTCGTTGCTTGCCAGAGCCAAGTGCTAGTGCGATGTGATCAAAACCCAAGTTGAAAGCATCATCAACATTAATCGTGCCACCAAAACGAATGCCCCCATAAAGTGCGAAATTCTCACGTCTTTCCAGCAGTAATCTAATAATCTTTAAGTAATTTTTATCCCACCTAGAAGTAATGCCATATTCTGCCACTCCACCAAACCCACCTGCCGTGCGTTCACTCAATTTTTCGTGTTCAAAATCTTTAATTAGCTGGAAATTATCGATTAAAGGTTCAATCTTTAGTCCATCAATGGCGATAACGTTATGCCCATCATTCAACAAATGATGAGCTAAATTAAAACCAGCAGGACCAAGGCCTACAACTAGAACGTTTTTTCCGGTGTTTTCTCTTGGCAATGAACGCTGAAAATTTAAAGGATTCCAACGGCTGAGCAGAGAATATATTTCAAATCCGTACGGTAAACTAAGCACATCATCCAAAATCCTTGTTTCAATCATTGGCACATTCACGGGTTCTTGTTTCTGATATATGCACGAGTTCATGCAGTCATTGCATATTCTGTGCCCAGTAGCCGCACATAATGGGTTATCTATCATCACAATTGCAAGGCTTGCTATGCTGTAACCTTCGCTTTTCACCAGATTCATTTCTGATATTTTCTGTTCTAGTGGACAGCCATGCAGCTCAACTTTTAGTGGGGACTGTTTAAAAGTATTGTCGTTATTAATTAGCCCCTTTGAGCAGCTGTCCTTATTTTGCTTATGACAGAATATGCAGTAGTGAGCGTTATCTAATGCTTTGTTCAAACTCACCTTTTTGCTTGTTAGATCAAAACCATATCGTCTTTTTACTTCATTTGAATACAGCACTTCAACTTTGTCCACTTCTTTTTTAGAAAATGGCATGAGGTTTTCGTGGTCGATTTTTTTATGAATACTGAATAATATACTCTGTTTATTTTTTACTCTCCACACTGCATATTGTGCCGCAAGTTCTATTTCTTCTTTGTGATTTTCTTTGTCTTCAAACCAATGCATCACCTGCTCGGCAAAATTTTTTTCTGTTGTTGGCAAAGTGAGAAAATGACTTAGTTTGTTAGTAATATCTATATTCGCCACATTAATGTATTTCTTCAATGCGTAGCGTTGGACAAATAACCTTTTGCATTTATATATCACAGCAAAGTCATTGTGTTTTTTCTTTAGCTCTTCTATTTCTTTTTCAATGTTGAAAAGTTTTGCAATGAACTCGTCAAATAAATATGAGAGGTCTATTATTAACTGGCTATCACCAATCTGATTTTCCCTTGCTTCAATTAATGAACAAAACAAGCTTTCATCACATGATTTAATATAATTCAAAAATGTCTCATCCAATTTTATTAATCCACTGCGAGTATATAAATTTGAAAATGAGATATTAAGCTGCATTATACAGTATGCACACTGTCTTTTGTATATTACGTATTTTGTAGCATAGCTAAAATCGTTGCTTCTGCAACCTTTTCTTCACCAACACACGCAATACACTCAAATTTACATGCACTTAAACGTGCGTTTTTAACATTAGCTTGCAGAATCAGTGTGTCCCCTGGAGTGACTGGCTTTCTGAATTTTGCATTTTCAATAGACATAAAGTAAATAGCTTTGTTTTCTATTGTACCTTGACTTTCTTTACCAAGAACACATATAGCAGATGCTTGAGCTAGAGATTCAATTATCAAGACTCCTGGCATTATTGGATGACCAGGGAAATGACCAATAAAAAATGGCTCATTAAAAGTCACATTTTTGATTGCTTTTATACTTTTACCAGGATCACACTCTATAACCCTATCTACTAAGAGAAACGGATAAGAATGTGGTAGTATTTTTATAATATCACTGATATTAAATTGCATAAGCCTACTCAATGCCTTTTAAAGCAAATTCAGGTATTTCCTTGTTTATATTGTTTAATACCATATCCGATAAATCAACTTCATCCATAGAGTATAAAACTTGGTTCTTTTTTGAAATAAATAGTACTAAATCTATGTTGTTTTTTTCTGCCGCTTTTTTAGCAACTTCTTTTATCTTGTTAAAAACACTCTCTACTGCATCTCTATAACTTTCTTCTAAATACAACATTTTTTTAGCGTAAGCATCTCTAGCATTTACAGTATGCTTATTAAACTGTTCTGTCTTTTCCTTTTTTGCTTCTTCTGACAAAAGTTCAAATTCTTCTTTTGATGGCTTAAGTTTTTCTAACTCACTTTCAAATTCTTGTTGTAATCTAGAATTCTGCTCCTTTATTTGTTGTTGTATGTTTCGCAGAGCAAGAGATTCATTGATAACTTTATCACTATCAATAATGGCAGCCTTTGTGTTCTGAGGTTGATATCCTGCAAACTTATACCCCACAAATAAGGAAATAATTAAGGCAATAACTGATATAAATAACTGTATATATTTCATTCAAATCCCCGCTTCAATAGAAAATTTAACATTTGGTGATGGTATTATATCATAAGATTCCTTTACTAAAGGAAACCCAAAATCTAATCTAAGTCTACCAAAAGGAGAAGGCATTGAAAAGCCAAAACCTGGTGACACTCTTATAAGCTTACTATCATTATATGGATCTTTATATTTCTCATTTTTATCATCTAAGCCAAAAAGTGTTGCATAGTCAACAAATAATGAGCCTTTGATACCAGCATAGTCATATAGTTTTGGTAGTGGGAAATCTACTTGCTGTGTTAAATTAAAATAAGTTTTGCCTCCCAATGAGCTTTTATTTTTGTCTTCTGCTCTTGGTCCAATGCCGGAAAGGTCAAACCCTCTAATCTCATTACCCCCTTTAAAAAAGTGCTGGCCAATGTTTAGATCTTCATCGGTATAAGAAAAAATATGACCTGCTGCCATCTTAAAGCGTAGTATTATGCTATCGTCAATTTTACTTAATATAGGATGCGTGTAAAAAGACAAGAACTCAGATTTTAGGAAGTTTACATTCCCTCCCAATCCTGAAATATCCTGACTTATACGCAATAAATATCCTTCTTTTGGAGCATAAAGATTATCCAGTTTATTATATGCCAATGTGTATCCTACTGATGAAATCTGATGTTCATCTTTTTGATCTCTTATTATCTGAGAGATATCCTCATCTTTTCCACCCTTATTATCCATGTGTATATGATTATACTTATAAGAATAGTGAAAGGAATTGATGAGATTTTCTGAGATTTTATATGATAATTTTGCTGTTCCTCCCCAGTTACAAGTATCGAAAGTAGTGTTTGGTTTATCTTGTTTTTCATAAAATACACCCATGCCTAGTGACGTATCAGAATCGTTAAAATTATTTTCAACAAACTCTAAATCAGTAGAAAATACGTATTGACTTTTTTCGAGAGCAAAAGAGAGCTCTTTTCCAGTACCAAATAAATTACGGTCTTTGAGGTTAATTTTAATCAATGCTCCACCAGGAAGAGACACACCTCCTCCCAAATACAACGAAGTAGTGTTTTTTTCTTTAACATTTAAGTCAAGATTTACTACATCGTCATTAACTGCGTAACTATTTACTTTCACTGTTTCAAAAAAATCACTACTAATTAGTTTTTTACGTGATTTTTGAATCTCAGATATATTGTATGCATCACCTTCTGCTACACTTAGCTTACTTCTGATCACTTTATCTAAAGTGCGATCGTTACCATCAATTGTAATTTGATTTATATAAATCTTTTTACCCGGCAGCACTCTGTAGGTCACATCTACAACATTGTCACGTTGTGCATACTCTGGATTAACTTTTGCAAATATATATCCTTTCTCATTTAAATACTTGTTTATTTTTTCTACTGTATTATTAATTTTAACTCTATTAAATATCTTATCGTTTTCCTCTGTTATAAAGTCCAATATTTCTTCTTTTAGGCTTAAATCCTGAATTTCAGTTTCAATATTAACCTCATTATTTCCAAACAAATATTGCTGTCCTTCGTCAATCAAAAAAGTCAATTCTATCTGATTGTTATTATCAATCTCAACAATCGGTTGAATATTATTTTGAATATATCCCTTAGACGAATAAAAACGATCGAGCAATTCTGTGTTAATCAATAAATATTGTGGTGAATAACGAGTTCCGCCCTTAAACATGGCTCTAAATAACTTACTAAATATGTCATTACTATGCACTTTAATAGCTTGCTCTAGCTCGTTTTCAGAAAAGTTTTTGTTACCTATAAATCTTATATCCTTAATTTTAGAGGTTTTACCTTCTTTTATTTTAAAAATTAGATTGACCCTATTACTATCAAGCTTATTCAGCTCATATGCAACGTTAACACCAACCTTACCGTTATTTCTATAAGTAGTGATTAAATTCATTAAATCGTTTTGCAATTTTGTTTCAGTGAAAATAGTTAGCGATTTTGATTGAATTACATTATTTAGCAGCTCTTTGCTGTTAAATAATTTATTACCCTTTAATATTATCTTGTTAATTAGTGGATTTTCTTGAATTTTTACTACTAAATTTTTTTTATCATCGATATAAGCGTTAACACTAGCAAACAACTTTGTTTTATATAAACCTTTTATAATCGAATCTATATCATCGTCGTCTACATAGCTACCAGGTTCTAACTTTATATAAAACCCTATTGTTTGATTGCTTACTCGCTCATTGCCAATGCATTTGATATCTTTTATCTGTACTTTTTCCTTATTTTCTAAAGCAACAAGTAGAGCGGGAAAGGAGATAAAAATTACTATTAGTATGTAAAATAGCTTTTTCATATTTATTTTAAAAAAGACTCCTAATATCATTCGAAATTGCAATTGCCATCAGCAAGAACAAAATGAAAGCACCAAAGGTAGCCTCATATTTTTGATATTTCAAACTTAAATCTCTACGTATAACTGCTTCTATAATATAACGAAATAAATGCCCACCATCCAGTAGCGAAATTGGTAGCAAGTTAATCGCAGCTAAATTAGCTGAAATAATTGCCATGAGATACACAACCATAATAAATCCTTTTTTGGCTGATTGCCCTGAATATTTTGCAATTTTTATTGGTCCACCTATTTCACTTGCACTTCTCTTACCAACGATAATTTGAAAGATAGCTTTGATCGTTAAGCACATAGTGTGGTAAGTTTCACTTACTGATAAGCTCACAGCCCCAAGAAAAGATGACTGCTTTAATGTATTGACTGAAATAATCCCTATAGTTTCTCTTTCTATTATGTTGCCAAAAACATCTCTACTCTCAATTGTCAATGGAGTCAGGCTAGTTCTACGCTCCTCATTATTTCTGCTATATTTAATTTCCATTCTCGTCTTGGGGTTCGACATTATCACACGTGAAATATCTTCAAAGTATTTTATTTTATGTTCATTGATTTGTGTAATAGTGTCACCTGGTAATAGGCCAGCTTGTTTGGCTGCACTTCCTTCAATTACATCCCTAATCACCGGTGGAGTGCGGTAATAACCTGCCGTGCTAAAAAATATTGTAAAAGCTATAACAGCAAGTATCATATTTGCAAAAGGTCCTGCAAAAACCACTGCTGCTTTTTTATACCGCGGTTTTGTATGAAATGAATACAACTTTTCTTCTTCAGTTAATTCTTTTTGATCAGCTGGGACACTCGCTGCATTAGTATCCCCTAACATTTTAACATAACCACCCAATGGAACAGCGCTTAGTTTCCATCTAGTTCCAGACTTATCGTTAAAACCAAAAATTTCAGGACCAAAACCTATAGAAAAAGATTCAACTTTAACTTTGCATGCTTTGGCAACAACATAATGCCCATATTCATGCACAAACACTATAACAGAAATGATTAAGGCAAATGACAAAAAACAATATATTCCATCGCTAAATTGATGAATAAGATTAGAAATTAATTCCACCTGTATATTTAGATCTTAACCAAATCTTAAGTGTATTAAAATACGCCTCGCTTGACAAGTATTTAGTTTAACTTTTAAATTAAAAAAAAGTTTAATTGTAATGACAGATACCTCACTACTCAGAAGAAAATTGATGTATAGAAGCTGGCATAGGGGTTGCAAAGAAACCGATATACTTTTAGGGCATTTCGCATTGAAATATCTTGATAAATTTTCCTTGAGCGAACTAATCGAATACGAAAAAATAGTTGATCTTGATGATTACGAATTATATTGTTATATAACTCGTAAGACAAACCTCCCTCCTGGCTTAAATAGTCAGATAGTCAATTTAATTGCTTGCTTTATTGAAGCTAATCCTTTATGCACTCAAGATTAGTGATAATCTTATTTACCTTATCTAGTACCTCAATATATTCTATTCTTTTCTCGTTTCTATACTTTTCGCGCTCTTGATTTGCTTCATCCAACCGCTTTGTTAATTCTAAAATTTTATCCTCAAGAATTAGCGCTGCAAGTAAGAAATTTAATGCATCCGAACCCTTACCTCCAGTTTTTTGAGATACAGAACCAACTAGCTTGTCAAAACTATTAGCAAGACGTAATAAATGGCTCTTTTTCCCACTTTCGCAAGATATTTTGTATGTGTTATTACGTATAACTATTTCTACTACTTGCATATGGTGCTAAAAATTTCTATCGTACAGTATAAACTCAAACCCCTACTTTCATCTTATTTATGGTATAAATTTTTATTCATTTATCAAATCAGATAATTTTTTACTGCTACGAAAATATGTTTTAAAGTATTGATTCTTTGTAAACTTCTGTAACATTAAATGGCTTGTTTCTTTCAAGTTATAACTTCTAACTGAAAAAGAACCAAACCCCCTAATTTCAACTCTATTATGATGCTTCAATGTGCTTGAAAGTATCCCAAAAAATCTATCAACTATAGCTGCTATAACAATCTTATCTAAAAAAGGATGTCTTTTTGCTACCCTCGCTATTATATCAGACTTTGTTGCCATTTATATGAAGCCAAAATAAGTAAACCTTATCACTTAGCAGATAATACTATGTTATATTCTTCAACACCCAATACTTCAACTTCTATTTTTTCTGATATAGAGAACTTTTTATTTTCCGGTAAATGCTCTTGATCTATTAGAAGGGTTACATCGTTCTCAACTTCAACGACTAGTCCATTATCTTCTCTCTTACCTACAATAACCTGTATTTTATCGCCTACCTTAACTTTCTTTATCAGTTCTTCAAGAGGATCATACTCTATTTGTTTTATTCCAAGATAAATTCTTGCCCGATTCACGTTAGCCCTTATTACTTTTGCTTCTATTTTATCACCTACATTATACTTCTTTATCTCATCTGAGCTATTTTTAGACCAACTTAAATCTTTCACATATATTGTCCCTTCTACGTTCTCATCTATTTCAGAATCATTGAAAGCAACAGATACATATGAGCCGGTATTATTCTTCACTTCACCAGAAACAATAGAACCAGGAGGATATTTCTTGATAAATACTTGCCAAGGGTTGTCTACACACCTTTTCATGCTTAAACTCATCCTACTCTTAGCAATGTCAATACTGAGAATTTTTACATATACTTCTTGTCCCCTTGTTACGAGACTACTAACTGGTAAATTACTCTTAACCCAAGTTATTTCTGACGAGTGCACTAAACCTTCAATTCCAGGTCTAAGCTCAACAAACAATCCATAATCTTCTATGCTTGTTACATAACCCTTATGCACACTATCAACTGGATATTTTGACTCTGCATCTTGCCAAGGGCTATCTTCTAGCTGCTTCACACCCAAGGAAATTTTAGCATTTTCCTTATCTATTTTTATAATTTTAACTTTTATAGTCTGGCCACAAGCAAAAACTGCAGATGGATGACTCACTCTACTCCAAGAGATATCTGTAATATGTAGCAATCCATCTATAACTCCCACTACATCTGATTCATGAATACCGACAAATACACCGTAATGAGTGATGCTTTTTATTTTTCCTTCTATTATATCGCCTTCATTTAAAGATTCTAAAAATTTAATTTTTTCACCAGCGTGCAATTTTTCTAACACCAGCTTTCTTGATACTACAATATTACCTTGCTTCTTATCCATTTTAAGCACGATGAACTTTTGTTCAGTTTCAATAAGGTGCTTTGCGTCTTTTACTTGCTTCAAATCCACATGACTCAGCGGTAAAAAAGCGCTTATTCCGTCACCAAGATCAACAATAAAACCACATTTAATTGAGCGTTTAATAACTCCGCTTACTTCAGCTCTTGTAACTGTATCTTCTTCCAACTTATTCCATTTCTCGTCTCTAATTGCTTTTTCACGGCTAAGAACAACATTACCATGATAATCTTCAATTCTTTCCACATAAACTCTAATTTTCGAGCCAATAATGATCTCATCATTACAACCGAGTTCCTTGATCAGAATTCTCCCGTCAGACTTTAAACCAATATCAACCACAACGTCGTTAGGGTTTATTCTTGTAATTACACCTTCTACCACATCTCCTTCTTTAATTTTGTTAACAAAAGAATCTTCAAACAAGGCATTATCTTGATCCTCAAATTGGCCTTGACATATCTCTTCTATAAACTTGTTTGATGATAGCTTTCTGATAGTAACCGGTAGATTTACAACTGGATCATTATTATTCATGCAATGTGACCTTTAATTTAAACTTTATTAGAACTCATATATTATATAATATTAATAATTATTGACAAGTAATTTTTCGTTAATTCATTTCGAGAATTGTTTAAGCTATATAAAATATAGTGAGAAAATTATATATGTATCAAGAATATGCTATTTAAGAATAGCAAGTGGATTAGATCGTTCTCCAGAAGGTCCAGGTTAAAACCGGATGTTGATGAAATATTGGAAAAATATTCTATTCAAAACAGCAAGGAATCTATAGAGAAGATTGTAAATTCACGAAAAAGAATATGGGTAGAAATAGGCTTTGGCAACGGTGAAAATATGCTTTACCAGGTGCTCAATGAACCTGATCTATTATTTATAGGATGTGAGCCCTACTTAAAGGGGGTTTCTCGCTTGCTAACAAACATAGAAATACAAAACATAAAAAACATTTTAATATGGACAGAAGATGCAAGAGAATTGATTGCAAATTTTCCTGACAACAGTGTTGAAAGATTCTTTATCCTCTTTCCAGATCCATGGCCAAAAAGAAGTCACAATAAAAGACGATTAATTAATACGGAATTTTTAAATTTATTAGCAAAAAAAATACTTATAACAGGGGAAATATTCATTGCAACCGATCATCAGGACTATGCAGAGTGGATAGCATCACATATAAAGCAGTGTAACTCTTTAATCTATAGGGAAGACGATTTCACAAGTTATACTCTTACAAAATACCACAAAAGAGCGCTCAAAGATCAGCGTAAAGTAAGGTTCTTTAAAGTAAGTGTTATTAATAATTTGCAGACTATGGATCAATAGAGTTCTTGCATATCTCTTTTACGTTAACTATAGATTAAAAATAATAAAAAAAGAGGGAGAAATAGAGTAAATTCCTTTAACTATTTCTCCTTATGAAGA